>NMRB01001301.1:35109-51355 GCA_002633025.1 Notospermus geniculatus
TTTTTTGCCATTTTATCAAAACCTGAAAAAGTGAGATAGGCAAATATCTTAGCAGGGTGACGATGTTACCATGTTTGTTACAACCAACCCCACCTATAGTTCAGGTCAAATGTGGGCTGCAATACCAAAGCATGTGGAAGTGGGCCTTATCACTCTGGACCAGTTGTACAGGCTTTACATCATTATTCAAATAGTATCCAAACAAACTTCTAAAACTGCACAGGCAGTGAAGCAGAAGAGATTTTCTGATCAGGTCATTTTTTACTTTCATGTACTAAAAACGGTTTTTGTCGATTTTTTGGAAAGTCAATTCGGACATTCAGATGCCCTTTGGTACAAAGGTGGCCGATATCAATGTCATTATATGTGAGGAAACTCAGCCCTTCCCAGTGGATATTCAAGGAAATATTAGCTCTGTTACAACCTACCCCTGTTACAACCAACCAGCCCCGGTCTCCCCTACACAACTGATGCAAGTAGTTGACCCAAAAGCCACCAGGTGGCAGCAATCTCAAAACAAAACCATATCTGCCACTTCAGCTGCCTGGTCAGTACAGCCAGTAGGAGCTGTGTTGTAGAAACTGTGTTTTGGCTCTGGCTCACGGTCAGAAGGTCCCACGTTTGAAGACCAGTTGTGAGTTGCTAGGGCACACATTTACACCAAAACCCAATTCTCCTTGTAGGGTAGGTCTGTCCTTATCTCTGCCTCGTTGGTACCGCCGGGTACTCGCAGTGGTATAGTGGCTTGGATTTCTGGCTCGTGGTCAAAAGGTCACAGGTTCGAACCCAGTCCTGAGTTATGACACGCATCAACAGTACGGAGCACAAACGACCTATCTTCATTCGCGTACCTTCCGTGTACGTCACGTGAAAGTTATGCTTCAATTCATTGTGTATGGTACGAGTACATCACGCATCTCTCCTGCATGACAGCTGCACACCACAGACGAATGACGTTATGTCTTCACTGCATGTCTTCCACGGTGGCGTGCAACGTCCACGGAAGATACGAGGACAGTATGCGCATGACACTACATGTGGTATGTAGATGGGACGCGTCACGTAAGGTCGGTCAATTGTGCAGCGTACTGTACACCACATCCTACATGTATTCTCCAGTTGTAGAGATCAGTTTTGTCTATACCTCAGGGATCGCGTTAAGGTGCGTCCATGCGTCCCTGGACGCATGAAATCAACTTCAGACGCAAGTTGAGAAAAAAAGTTTCCTGCAAAAACGTCCTCCTGAGATATTTAGGACGCAACGTAAGACGCCTAATTTTTCATTCTTGCAATTGAAAAACGTCCATGCCAATATGGCCGTATGAATTTTTAGGATCTATGAGGAAAAAAACGCCCCCTTAGGCCTATTGACGCCGTCTCGGCGTTACCACGCGCACTGTCAACATATCTCTTCATATTTGCTGGTCTTCCCTGCAAAAGAGTCCATTTAGTTGGACTCATGGGAATCGAATTTGGACTCCTCATTTTCAAGCAATCTGACGCAAAAAGAGTCCACTTGAAAAAAATGGACTCATGAAAAAAAATCCTTAATGCTACCACTGTACCTTGCAGTCAACCCTTACCTTTGGCGGTTTAAACGGATATGATTCCGAGAAGCTAATATCCAGGAAGAAAACTCCGCCCTCGTACGCCGAGCCTTTTGGGCCAAGGATGATGGAGACCCATTCGAATATATTGTCACCTTTTGGACGTGCACTGCAATGAGAAGAGATCATAACAAGTTAAAAAGGGTCAAATTCTCGTAAACATTGTTCCCAATTAAAAGTATGTCCACCCACGTTGACGAGACAAAACGTCAGCTCCAGACAAAACAACACACCATAAACAGGAAGGAATAAAGATGAAGTTGATCTTGGCCATAACTGCGTGTTTAGTAGGTTGCTATGGTAATGAAGGTGGCTGCCACTCCTCTCTAAGTACCGTCTCTTTTGTTTAATTCAGACTGAATCCTTATAGGAAAGACTAGACAATGTTACGGCTTCAGATAACTTCCTGGCCAGTTTATTTTTGTCTTATGATGCCTTATGACCAGTTTCGATAGTAAAAGTAGAGTCATCTCCGAATTTCGCGGGCGGTCATATCGCGATATGTTGCCCGCTACCATGGCTACGTAATGGCCGCCGCAAAGCCTCGGGAGACATATCATCCCAGCGGGGGGACATTCGGTATGTCACCCGACATTTCGGGCAACATTTTTATACTGACCAACGTCAACATTTGAACAGGTGGAAAATTCTTTTTCCATGTACTCACAAGACAACATTTGTCCAACAGGGTATTGTTAAGCCTAGCGTACATCGCACTTGCGACTGGAATTAACTGATGATTAATCGCTGGTGATATACGCGCCAGTCTCAGAGGCGACAAGTTGTCTCCAGTCACAAGTGTGATGTACGCCAGGCTTTACAATGAACGTTGAAAAATTTTTGCCAGTGTAGGCCTACACAGACCTTCAAAGAAAAACAGTCAGATTCCACCATTCCAAGGAAAAGAAATAAGCTTACATGTAACCCACAGAAACTGCACGTCCACATTAATTGCCAAAGGGTTAATATTTCCATGTCGTGATGGCAAATGTCATTCTGGGTTTGCAAACAGATGGCCCAACCAAAAGGATGGGTGGGTTTATTTTTGGCATTTTGTCAGATAAATACATCTCTTTCTATGAAGGTATTATTAGGTCAATAGTTACATCGCTGTTCCATCAACTGTCTGCACTCCCACTTGGTGTATTCTACCAAGTCATACAGCATGAAATTAGATTATAGACCATTCTTGTTCATCCTGGGAGTATTAAGCAAAAAATCCCGCAACTGAAAAGTTTTATTCATTGTGCTCTTCATTCAGTCAGTAGCAACATCGGCCAACATTCAATATTATGAACAACTGACTGGGAATCTTGCCATTACTGTGGATTAAATAAAGGTACCGGTACCTTGCACTGTTTGCTGCTGTACCCAACGACTGACTACATAGCTGTGTTCCGTAAACCTCCAGATCTCGTACCACTTCTACATGACAAATAACATATGTGGAGACTTATAGTTTGAGTTGACTTTTCATTTCAGCACACAGCAAATCTTCTTAGGCACCATTTTGCTCTGGGATTCACAGTGGATACCGTCCTGAACTGCAAGGTAGGCTTATATGCCATCTTGTCAGGAAAGATGTTTGGGAGGGGGAACTTTGAAATATCTAATTTCCAGTTTATACTCAACCAATTTTAAAACGGCTTTACTAAAGTCCCATTGAAAAAGGTTTTCACTAAATGCCATCATATTTTAGAAGCCTCATATTTTGGGCACATGTCCATGGCTTTCACTTTCCCAACGAACATGAACAAATTGTTTTATAAAGTGCAAAATTAAGTAGAATTTTTAAAATGAATCTACTTTGTATGGGCTGTCTGGAGGTGCATAAAGCTAAGTGGAGAAATGCATTATAGCTGAGGGAAAGATTGAAGAGTGGACCTCTTACCCTTTGGGCCAAACATTTTGGCCAGTAGCACAGGCTTAAAATGACATGCCTGGAAGCTAATATCAACTTCATATTGCTTCAGTTTTGCACCACAACCAAATAGTACCGCAATTTGGATTTGAAATTGCTAAGCTGTTTGGCCAAATTGGTGACCCCTGATGAGAAAATGAAACCTGGAACTTTGTATGCAATTAGAAGCCTCAATTGCTGTGAACTGCCCATTCAATGGATTTTAGTATTTAGAATAATGAACACCCGACCAGACAATCAAGTCGTGTTAGATAAAAAAAACCCAGTCAAGTGTGTCCTCATTGATAAGGTTTGATGACTGTCACGCTGCTGGACGTACAGTCACCGAAGTTTAAAAGGGATTTCCTGCCTTTAGTGTCAAAAGGTTGGTATGGCTATTGACATGAAGATTTTGGAGTTTCGCTGTAGGTGAACTCCGAACACTGGAATCACATCACAGAAAGGACAGACTTGACATGACGCACGGTGGGCAAGGGGTAGGCGTCCTTTCATCACCATGGGCACAACCCTACAGGAGACCCTGGGTCTAATTTCGATCCAGTGCTCATAAAATGCTAGCAACACACCTGGCGATATCGCAAGCGATCAATTCACCACCGATCTTCTTGCTAGCTACCGCAGACTAGGCGATATCGGCTTTGGTATTGTACGACATTGGGTGAAATTCGCTGGCGAAAGGATTCCACGCATCACTGTCCAGCGCACACCTGGCATCAACAGCCGATTTTGTCACCAGAAATGGATCCAGAGTGGTGCACCGGGCGCGTGCCTCCCATTTGGCCAACAAATTTGTAAAATCGACTGTCTGGAATTTGGCGCAAATCAATGTTTCTAGCACAGGGCACCCCCTCTTTTCCCAAATCCTGGATCTGCCCCTGGTCGCTGGCAAACAGATCGCTTGCAATATTTCCTTTGCTAGGCCATTGTTCGCCCACGTGTCCGTATACCGTACACCTCAATGTAAACCCAGCCTAAGACCACCGAGCAGCAATATTCACGGCGCTAAAGAGATCCTGGTTTGACCAGTGATGTATAGGTGGAAGCACAAGCACCTGCGCTACTCTGGACGTGTCTTTATGGAAGTAGGCCCTTCAGCTATAATGAACCATGTCTGGTCTCCACTCAGAAATTGACAATCAACCTAAGATAATATACTGTATATCAGTGGTTTTGAAATTATCAGTATTTACCCTGGGATTGTGCTGGATGTTCAGCGGTGGACTCAGACAAAGAGAAAATCAATAGCGAAGCATTGCAATGAATAACAGACCTTGGTTGATTACAGTGCGATAGCTTGTATGTGGGAGAAAGATCATATGCGGGGGATAAGTACTGATGAACCCTGAAAATAGGGAGCACCAAGGGTGATGTACCGGGTACTGTGTATTTTTGCCGGTCACTCATCCAAGTACTGACCTTGCTCTTCGTTGCTTAACTTCTTGCAGCTGTGAGGTAAAGCCAACGTGCTGACCACTAGGCCATAAAGAAAATCCTTCATGGGGAATTGGGGTAAGACAAGCCATACAGTAGCTGCAAGGGGTTCAATGCACCGTCTCCCTCTTCGGACAGAGATGACTCGTCCTGGAGTCACTTAGTGCACTACAGCGTCCCAGCACCGAAACACACTTTCCAGGTCTGACTGGGAAAGTCTGCCAGATGTATTATATGCGTGCTGGTCACCTATCCAAGTCCCAACCGCATCCTTTATAAGGCCATAAAGGAAATTCTCCATGGCAGGCACGTTAGGCCTGTGCCATATAAGCCTTTGGTTCCACTACATAAAATCCCCGGGTTTTTTGCGGTCACACCTATGAATTGCTGGGCTTCAAGAAACCCGTGTCTGAAAAACACAGGTTTTTGGAACACAGCAAGCTCGCCGTGTTTTTCGAAATCTCTGTGTTTTCGTTAGTTCTTAGCACGGCTACAGATGGCGCAGCCATTAACTGACCTCGTTTTCGTGCCTCCAACAATGTGTGCCAATACAGAAATGACCGAAGAGTCAGTACATGCAGCGCACCTGTCGCTGGGCTACTTAACTACAATGTAGTAGTGTGACCTCTCGCCGGGCTTTTCGTACAAAGCACGGGTTTGACATTGGTCTGGAAAAATACTGGTATTTTGAACAGGTGTAACTGTAGCTACAGTAGCTGCAGGGGATTCAATGCATACTGCAATAAGCATGACATTATATTGTATGAGAATAGGATACAACCTCCTCCCCAATTACATCAACAGTGTTATTTACAGTACCGGTACTGTGTTTCAACTCTGCAGTCCTGCTCACCCTTTCCCCCTTCACGTCAATGACACCGCAAGCCCTCGAGTTTCAGTCAGAATATGCATGCCCAGCAGTCGCTGAGTCATGGTGAAACTAAGACTCTGTATATTAACGATCGGGATATTCATTATCTTAGTTCGCTATTTGAGGCAGGTACATGATGTACGCCGAGCGGGTGAAGGCTGAAACTCTTTCTCTGTTATGGAGGGGCAAAGTGGGGGTGAGGGATGGTGGTGGCATTCTTTCTTGCTGACCATCACAACTGCAGTTTCCCATGCCTTGAAAGGTCCCTGAACCAAGCATCCTGGTGAAATACGTTCAGCCGACAATGGAAGGAGTCTAAGTTTTGAGAAAGTGTTTAGGAAGAACGTTTCAAGCAATCTAAAGGTGCTTACAGGTCGACATTGGTCTTGAAGAAACTCGCAGCAACTAGCATTCCGGCGATGGAAGCAACTCGGAGTGACTGATCAGTTGCTGATTTTGTCGACCTGAGCGCGCTTGCGTCTCCGAACAACTGCTGGATCCGCTAGTTGCACGAGTTGCTTCGAGTTGCCCATGTTCTACTTCGGCGGCTTGTCTCCAGTTCCACTCCGATCCGTCGACCTGTGCCTGCTGTTCGAGGTTCTGCCAGTTGCTCCGAGTTCCTCTCAATCACTGAAATATCGACCTGCACGTGGTCTTGTTTTTTGATGTGCAACGGATCTGTCGAGTTGCTTCAAGACGCAATGTCGACCTGTAAGCACCTTAAGTGACATACATGTTGGCCCTTCTGTCTGAATGCTGAATACATGCCCCATCAAGATGAACTCCCACTACTACTACCAAAAATTTATAAGGCTTGCTTATGAATTTTTGCTAGTACAGTACTACGTGGAAGATTGTTTCATCGGATCGTGTTTCTTGGGAAAAGGAGTACCATGGACATGCGCCCAAAATATGATGTCATTTAGTGAAATGTTTGAAAATTAGTTGAGTATAGAGACTGACAATGACTGATGTGAGATTAGTGAAAGTTGTTTAGACATCACTTGAGTACTGTATTATAGAAGAAGCAAAAAAACGAGTGCATTAGCAATATTTACTCAGAATGTTTGAGTTGTGGTTATCAAGAGAATTCGATGCACAGCAATAAGAAACAAAAAGAGGGATTCTCACGTCAGACCAAGAAGGAAACCTTTCTCTGCTTAGGTCAACACACATTCCTCTCACAGTGTTTTGTTTCGCTCCGTACCTACGCTTCACAAACCACTGCTTCGAATGGCCGGTATCGATATTCTGCCGATTTACCGCCAGATGGCACCACTACTGTTCCTGCTGCCACGCTGGAGAAAGTGTTTTAGGATTTTACTCAGTTGCAGCCTGATGGCGGGCGCTGATTCGTTGGACAGTAGTGGTGCCATCTGGCGGTAAATCGGCAGAATACCGGCCATTCGAAGCAGTGGTTTGTGAAGCGTAGGTATGGAGCGAAACAAAACACTGCGAGAGGAGTGTAAGGTCGACAGTGTAGACGTCTACACCAGCTGAATCCCTCTGACCTTTAACCTTTACTTATAAGTCTTTCATGAACCTGGCGACATGACACGCAGATAAAATGCGTGGAAGGAATGTATGTGAGGAATGACTGCCTCGTTATGATTCAGGTATGCAGAAATCAAGGGCAAGAGATCTGATCAATACAGTGGAACCATCTATTAAGGACACCTTCGAGACTGTCAGATGCTGTCCTCAATTTAGACGTAGCCCTGATTAAACGACCAGTGGCAAGGGGGGGGGTGGATTTGTAACCATAAACCACGGGTTCGATTCCTGGACGGTCCACCACAAGTGCATACCCTCACTCAGCTGACACTCTCAGTAGTGTAGCACCGAATGAGCTGCTCCTTGAGTTCCCAGGTTGAAGAAACTGGAGGTGACGTGTGAAGCCGCAGATCTCATATCTTAAGTGATGGCCCTTTGACTAGGGACCAAGTTTGAGGAGGCCTGATAGCCTAGTGGTTATCACGTCCGCTTAGCAAGCGGCAGGTCCCGGATTCGAATCCAGCTCGAGCCATATGGGATTTCATTCCCGGCTCATTCAGCCTGTCACATGGGACAGTAAGCCGTGGTGCCTTGTACATTGTGTCGTTGCAAGGGCAAGTAAAAGACCCCATCTAAGTGAGGAACAGGAGTAGCTTGTGATGGCCTCCTCTGTACTTACCAGGGTGTAATAATGCTACAGCGTCGGCCCTGACGGAACCACCAAAGGCTGAGAGGCCTGGGATGACGAGCTGTACAAGCAAATTGATCCACAGACAAGACTGAAAATCTCATATCTTAGTAACGGACCTTTGACGAGGGACCAAGTTTGGCAGCTCACAAACTACCACCAAAGGCTGAGAGGCCTGGCCTGGGATGACGAGTTGTACAAGCAAATTGATCCATCCCTCTACTATAGCATTAGCAAGCTACAAACGGATGCAACATTTCCAGTCCCCCGCTGAGACAACCAATGTACCCTCACACCCAGCTCTATTCAACTCGCAATCCAGAATAACAATGCTGTGCCAACGCATAGATCAAGTACAATACAAACATGAGGGGGAACCAACCCACGATGAATAGCCTGCGTTTGTTCGAATGATATCAGGAACATTCTCACATGACCACGGAGGGTTGCGTGCCTTCAACACGGAATCAAAAAGTGCAGGTGGCTGAGCTCCAAAAATACAACAATCTGACTGAACAGGACAACCTGTTTTCACACCGAACAAGCACAGTTACAAATATTTTTAAAAATAAGACTTTGTATCAGGAAAAGCCAAAAGAGCTCCACCCTTGCTTTGAGTCTGGAGCAAGCAGAGCCAGTGAGTCACAGTCAGGCTCTAAAAATAGCTCTGCAGATACAAAATACGAACCCTTCGGGGTCCAAGGGTTAAGTCCGCACTAACACGGAGTTCGCTAAATAGTGAGGATTTACATACATGTCATGAAATTTTGGGAGCCAGACGTTGGGTTAGTAATATCCGGGAGTACGTGAAATCGAGGTTCGTATATCGTAAGAGCGAGGGTGCACTGTACCTCATTTTTCCATTCTGAGGTAATCGCAGTGCCAGTGGTTCTCTTAACACTTGCTCCCTCACATCACCACACATTTTGTGTGTGGTGAGGCTGAGAAAAGTGACCGAGCAGAAAAAACAGATTACCAAAACTCCTCTGGAGCTGAAGGAACATTTTTGGAGTAGAACTCCTCCAGACTAATATCACGCCCTTGTATTTCCTGATAAACAACCTTTTCTGACCTTTAGAAATGAGAAGAGCAAATGAGGCTACAAGATCTGATTCTGAAGTCAAAGTTGTGCAAGCAGGATCTGTGACATGACTGCCACAGACAAAACTCACAATGGTTGAACTTGAATGCGCTGATCAAGACGAGGTTTCTATTTGACACTGTGTTTTGGAAAAAATCGAAAAAATGAGCTGACATGCCTGAGGTTTATATTGAGGGTTCTTTGGCTCTTACACGTACACCCTAAGTCACCAGCGAGTATGCGGGCAGGGCTCTTTTAAAGCACAACCTGAGTGACCTAAGTCTCCAAATAAAAAAAAACATTGGAAAAATGAGCTGGAAGACAGTTCATGTGGCCATTTTTGGCACAGCCATGACCATCAAATGCCACCTCGTTCAGCAAGTGTTCATGAACTGAGGACTGACAGTCAGTGTTCCACATTTGCAACACTCAGTGTTGCAAATGTGGAACACTTGCATGCTTGGCAAATGACCAAAGAGTCTCAATGACCATCTCTCGCCCAAACCCTACCTGGGTTACATGACCTGGGGGTATGGGACCTCGGGTGCACAAAAGCACGACCAAGGAACCCCAGAGACAAAGGTGGAGTAAAAGTCTTGAGGTTATTGGGGTGGGTGGGGGTCTCAGTCCTCAATCCCCTATGTATGTCACCATTGGTGTGATAGGGCAGAACTACCAGTACGACATGTAGGAAGCACAATTTTGAGTGACTTTAGTAAAAAAAAACTAAAGACTGTTCAAAGTCGTCCTGAGGTTGGGGGGGGGGGGGTGCTCCCGCATGCCTGGACCAGGTGACATATGGGTGATAGATCAGAGCTATCAAGGACAACTTTAAAGGAACTGGACGGTCAAGTTGTAAACACTCACTCACTGGTTCTCTATCCACGCGACGCCTGCGGTGCTGCCACCTATTGTCGGTGACATGTACTGACGTGAATATCGTGAGTGAGTTGCATCGGACCGGGAACCAGTCTAATGATCATGGGGCGCTACTGGTGCTGCCACCTGCACGAAGGAATAAAACTAGTTTGCCGACCATGTTTGTAAACAAACCAGCTTGTTTACAAGTTCGGCGTCTAACTCCTTTAAGCGACTTTTAACATGGGGTCCCTCCCCATAAACACTACAGGGCTTCCTTGAGTCATGACATCTGATGTCAACCCCACCCCCCACTTCCTGAAACTGACTGGAAACAGGTGGATATTCCTAAACATGTTGTGATAACGCAGGTCAAGTACGTAAAACAAACATTTCAGGTCAGTAGGTTGGCTGATCTTGATTTCCATGCCTAGACCTGTATGATCATGTTCATTTTGTTGGCACATTTTATTCCTAACAGTCTATTGTGTTCTATTTCCTAGAACTGATTCTAGAAATTACCAATTTTCAATTAGTCATTTCTCAATATATTCTCAGAAGTTATTTGGAATTACCAGTTTTCAACTGGTGATTTCTCAATATTATACGTGTATGCTGAGATACGTGTATGCTGAGAAGTGATGTGAAATTACCATTATAATGGTTTTTATCTGAAAAGTGAAATTACCAGTTAAAATCGGTCATTTCTCAGTATGTTATCAGAAGTGATCTGAAATCACCAGTTCTAAACTGGCCACTTCTCAGTACATCATGTATATTGTCAGAAGTGATTGGATATTACCAGCCTAAAGTAAATTGCTTCTCAGTATATTCTCAGAAGTGATACAAAATTACCAGTTACATAACTGGTCATTTCTCAATCCTCAAATGTCATCGGAAATTACCAGTTTTAAATTGAACATTTCTCAACAATATCGGTACATTAGGGCCGTATGCACCAACGAAGATTATCTTGAACTCAGGTTGAGCCACAACTTTTCAATTGTCACATCATGCCCTGGCAAACCTGAATAACTGAAAAGCTGTGGCTCAACCTGTGTTCAAGATAATCTTCGTTGGTGCATACTCAGAAGTGACCTGGTCTTTCTCAATATATTCTAAAAGTGACCAGAAATTACCAGCTTTCAACTGGTCATTTCTCAATATCTTCTAAAAGTGACCAGAAATTACCAGCTTTCAACTGGTCATTTCTCAATATATTCTAAAAGTGACCAGAAATTACCAGCTTTCAACTGGTCAGTTCTCAATATTATATTCTAAAAGTGACCAGAAATTACCAGCTTTCAACTGGTCAGTTCTCAATATATTCTAAAAGTGACCAGAAATTACCAGCTTTCAACTGGTCATTTCTCAATATATTCTAAAAGTAAAAGTGACCTGATATTACCAGCTTTCAACTGGTCATTTCTCAATATATTCTAAAAGTGACCTGATATTACCAGCTTTCAACTGGTCATTTCTCAATATATTCTAGAAGTGACCAGAAATTACCAGCTTTCAACTGGTCATTTCTCAATATATTCTAAAAGTGACCAGAAATTACCAGCTTTCAACTGGTCATTTCTCAATATATTCTAAAAGTCAGTGACCAGAAATTACCAGCTTTCAACTGGTCATTTCTCAATATATTCTACAAGTGACCAGAAATTACCAGCTTTCAACTGGTCATTTCTCAATATAAGTGACCAGAAATTACCAACTTTCAACTGGTCATTTCTCAATATATTTTAAAAGTGACCAGAAATTACCAGCTTTCAACTGGTCATTTCTCAAAACTGACCAAACTGTGCTGAGGAATTCAAAATGAATTGAATGGGGTGGGGTAATAGGGCTAGGGCTAATGGGGTCAAGCGGATTTCTGGAAGGTAATTCCACTTAATCCTGAGTCTCCTGCAGTGCAGCACATAATGTAGGACATGTAGGAGGAAACTGGATCCTTGAGACAATCAAGCTTGTAAATCTCCCTACCACATAAGCCATATTTACACTGCAAAGAAAAGTCTGGGTTTTTACCAGGTCTGGACTACATGTTAATTTGAAGTCCGGGTTTCTCCATCACAGCACTTACATGTACACTACAAACCCAATATAGTACGAAACCCAGCGATCGGAGGTGAATTCGGAGGTCACATCCGCGGGTCACTCAATGTAATAACACACGTAATTATCGCAACGCCATCTGTCACCGGGTCTAGAATTAAGATAATTGCGCTTACACCTGAAGTAGAAGTCCAGACTTGATCTATACCCACTCATGTCATCCGGGCTTAGGAGGTCCAGACTTTGTAGACCCGGGCTTCATTATGCCCGCCTTTTTTGTAGTGTAAGCAGGAGAAGTCCGGAGTTTGTTTGTAGTGTAAGTACGGCTCTAAAGCCAACCGAGGATTGAACCCACGACCTCCATTGCTGGCAGGCCCAGATATTCCACTGTGCCACCACAACAACGATAGCAAGATATCTATTTTTGATGATAGTTATTGAGCCTAAGGCTGCAATCACATAGAGCTACACACTACACGGGCATGCCAGTCAACAATGGCTTCACAAAGGGCTTGTGACCATGCAGCCATTGTTAACCAGCATGTCCGTATAGTGTGTAGCTCTATGTGATTGTAGCCTTATGAACATCTTAGTGCAGAAAAATGCTTTCAGGCACACTCAAGACAAAATCTAGCAAGTTTTCATAAAAACTTAGTTATATCCAACATGGAACAAACAGAGACAAATACCCAATTTCAAAGTTAACACTATTTGATGACAACAAAGTCATAATCATTTTTATAACAATCCCAAATCAGGCTGCAGCAGCAGCTTAAAATAATACGCACATAAAAGGAAACTGAACATAAAGGGTTAATACATCAAATTCCCCTTATAACAGTTTTATCTTACCTGCAATTGGGAGGTGGATCAAGAGTAATTTCGGTCAGCTCTTTCTGAATCCTGAAAACATAATTAACCTTAATTAGGCCTGTAATCAAAGCTGTTAACATTTGCAAAACAGTTGTCATAGGGCAAATAGAGGCTAATGCGTTACCAGCTGAAGCACATGCATAAGCCAGTTCGTTTATACACAACGGAAGATTCAACATGGCGAACAGCGAACCTATGCATTGACATACAAAATATACACAAACTTCTGCTAAAGATTTCTCGGAAATATCTCTAAGAAACGTAGCAAAAATTACATCTGTGGAAAGCTGTTGTGGAAAAGATTACACATATCCAAGAAATTTTTAGAAACAATGTTGCATAATTAACCAGGAAGTGATTTTGTCTTATATGCAAATGAGCTCGATCAATCCAATTCACGTCTGGAACCTAGCGTTCCGAGTGCTTGCAGACTATCCGGATACAATGTACTACACTTGAGAAAATGTCAAAATAATTATAAACTACTGAGTGAAATCTGTTTAAATTTTCAGGGGGGTTAGTTAAGGGTGGTTTTTACGACCTCACCTTTTATGGGCGGTGGATGTTGGCTTTGGTGGGGGTTTTGAAGCCGGTTTTGGTGAGGGTTTTGGCGAGTCGCTGCCGGAATTGGAGTTCGATGATTGGGATGACTGACCGCCCCGGCCCCTTCCTCTCCCCCTTCCCCGTCCAGAACCACTGGAGACTTGTTGCACCACCTGCGGCTGTGGAGGCTGTGAGGTTCCGTTTAATCCACTAGTGCTTGGCTGCTCTGCCTCAGCCATCCTGAAATCCAGATTTTCTGCAAGGGAACCCGAGTTCGACTCAGTCAGATGATCAGTCAGAAAAAAACACGATGTCAGACGGCAAAATTTCGACCCAAACCTCTCTGAAACGCCAGCGTAAATTTATGTGATGTTTTATTTAAAGACCACAGCACAATAAAAGTGTCGCTTTAACTACGATTATCAACATTATGTTATACATTTGTACATCGCTAACAGGGGAAAAGCATACCACACTGTTCTGTACAAAAGCAGTTCAACCACACGGCGAAGAACGCAACTTCCAACAAAGAAGCGCCGTCGTTTCCGCGAAAATTCCACTAAAACTATCCGTCAGATCCGCTTCAAATTTACCACAGTCAGAAAACTACTACTCACCCTCAGATAGAAAGAAAAAAATTCGAGTTAGGTAGTCCAGATGTATCCAAAATCGGTGAATTATTACAGTGTGTCCTTCCTGAGAACGTGCAAATCCACGCAATTGGCTGTTCCGCGTTCCCTCCCACCGCGGTGTCAGAAGTTCGGAATAGTCAATAGATCACTTTTCCTGCCCCGGATCCTTAACTTTTTTTGCGTTTTTAAGATCGACTTAGGTTATATTTCCCGGATATTTTCTGACCCTCGTATAAAAATAAACAAGAATTTGCTAATTGAACCAATTTTGAATCAATTCTTTGGTTGTATTACTTTTATTTTGGAATTTAAGTTAGGTGGTATGGATTATTTTTGATCAAGTTCTATTCCAAGTGGGGGTGCGGATTATTGGTAATCTCGGCGAATAATTGGCCCATTGAATGGGGATTGGCATACACCAGAATAATATGTGGAACTTATCTCATGTGGAAATAGAATGATGAATCCCTGGGTTACGTTTTTTTGACATTGTTTTCATTTTCCTTTTGTTTGTTTATTCAAAAAATGTGTTTAACAAAACTGCATGACGTCTCGGCGTGTTATTCCATATGGGTTGATCATATGCGCAGAAGATGGTGCATGGTGACACATTTTCCATGATCAACTGGTTGACAGCAGTCGGAAATACCGAAGTCATAACAATTGTCTGCTATTGTGAGGTTATATTCGAATAGTCATGGTTTTTATAGACATTATCCTAATCCCTCAATAAACAATAAAACCGGACTTAAATTCCAGGGCCCGGTAGCACCAAACGTCGTAGGTGCTGTCTTAAAGTTAAAGGGCCTCTAGAGGCAGCTTGCTATTAGGCTACTTTCAGTACTGCAACTATACAACAGGTGGTGGTAGAACTCATGAATTGTGGATCAAATGATGACGGTGATGAAATTTTACTTCAAAAATGATTCCCAAGTTGCATCCTCATGCCACCAATTCTGTGTTAGTAATCATATCAATATGCACTAAAAAGCTGCCTCTAGAGGCCCTTTAAGAACAAAAATGGGTTGCACCATCGATGTCTTAGGACATCGCCCTAACGTTCTTGCCTATGTAGTTACGACATGTCTTAGGGGTTGTCCCAAATTCCATATCTTACGATAAAGTTTGGTGCAACCGGGCCCAGGATGGTGGAATTTATATTACAACTACAGACACATAATTGGGATCCATTCCTTCTGGGCTCTCTACTAGAAAGTGCTAGATCTCTACTAGAAAGTGCCTGAGGAAGACTCCGGTTGGGGGTCGAAAATCTGCGAAATTCGGAGACGACTTATTGTTTACTATCATTTTGTGTGTCGTTTTTTTTGTGCTCTATGTTGGATAACTTAGATTCCAGGGCAGAGATTCCTCAGGGGCGTAGCTAGCTTTTATGGCTGTGAGGGGGCAAAATGATTGAGTCTGGAGGGCGAGGCCAGAGGGGGTCTGGGGTCCTCCCCAAGAAAAAAATTGAAACTTTACATCCTCTCAGATGTATTTTCCCCACATCTGACACCACAATAACTTGGCTTGAAGAGGGGAAATGACCTTTCAAAGGAAAAAATTGTTTTGTCCCTCTTTGCTCTGGGGGCATTTGCCCCCTGCTCCCCCCGCTAGCTACAGCTTGGCCTTGGCTAAGAGGGAGCGTCATTGCCCTTACGAAATTGTGACAGGTGTAAATGACATTACCACGTGGTATTGGGCGAATTTTTCACCAAAAATGTGCAAAAGTACACAAATGGGTAAAATGAAGCCAATAAGGAAGAGACAGAAAAAGCCATGGCTTGCCTCTGACTATATGAATGCCAGGAAATCGTATCTCAAGTCCATGTATCAGAGTCAGTGCGACAACACCTTAACCAAGCTAAAATCTCGAAATTCTTGCAATGCCCGTGAAAAACTTCGACTTCTGTGGAGTAGTGTTGAAGAGACTAGTTAGTGACTGATTTTCGACAAAAGGCAAAACTCTGATAGTCCCGTGGAATCTAAGTCCGGTGTGAAAGGAACCCAAGTCCCCCTGTAATGAAAGTCCGGTCTTATTGTTAAGCGAGGGATTAGGATATGGCTATATAGGCCTATAAACCATAACCATTTATTATAGTGACCTCACAATACCAGACAAAATATCACTCGGACGTTTGTGAGTGCATTCCTTGTTCTGCCATTCCCAGGGCCGGATCCGGGGTTGA
>NMRB01001301.1:51493-94901 GCA_002633025.1 Notospermus geniculatus
ACGCCCCCACGCCCCCTGGATCCGGCCGTGCATTCCATTCACATCAACACTTCCATCCAGGAAGTGCTGATCGCAGCAGGGGCGTAGCTAGGGGGGGGGGGGGCAAATGCCTCCAGAGCAAAAAGGGACAAAACATTTTTTCTCTAAAAGGTCGGCTCGAACACATTAGCGCGATTTCTCGCTGCGATTTGTGGCTGCGACGGGAGCTGCGACAAAATAATCTTTCTTTGAAACCATTCAACCGAAGCAGTGAGAAAGAAAATGTCGCTGAGCAGCAGAATTTGAGCGCCAAATCGCGTCAGTAGGTACAGGCCTTAACTGGTGAGTATATGTAGTTATTGCGCTGCCCAACGGATCTAATACATGTACAAGGACATTCTCTCCCGGAGATATCGCTTCCCGCAACACCGACCTCATCCGGTGGAACCTCGTTTTGGTGACAATCGACGAACAATACATGACGTGTGATCACAACTAAAACTATTATGAGGAGGTTAATACATAGCGATCTTACTAAGACCTATTCAGTCATCGTCAATAGCGTCATAAATACCATGATGTAATCGTACCTGAGGTTGGTCAAAAAGCAAGTCGAAGCATTATACACATGTGGCTATGTGCGTGTATGTGGTATATGGCCATGATGGCGGAAAGGACTATGTCGTTTTACCGATTTTTTTCGAGAAATAGCGCTTTTTTCACGGTAAGAAACAGCTAGTTGACTGCGCAAATGTTTCTTTATGACCACGAGTAACTCAGAGCCATGCAACTGATTCCGCAGCAGCCAAAAAGGGCGCGGGAATGTACACATGTGTATGATAAAGTCAGCATCGACTTCACGAGAGACTTGTTTCCGATCCCACCGCTAGAGCTAAAGGCCTGTCTACACCATCAACATTTCCAAAACATTTCCAAAACACCGTTCTTTTCGGATTTGTTGCACAGTGTGGACTGGACCTAACACTTTTGCAAAACAATTTGAAAACATGTTTTGATAAAAAGTGCCGAGTGTAGACCAACCCCGAAACAAGCCGCAGCATTTCCAAAACAGTTTTCAAAATGTTTTGTTGCAGAAATGTTTTGAAAATGTTGACGGTGGTGTAGACAAACCTTAAGGGCTAGGTCCACTCACCAAATTTTCCAAGCCCACTTTTCTGAAATGTCAAATATCTTTAAAACACTACAGTCTTTTTACTTTGCATCTACACCTAAACTATCAGACGGACAGTGCAACAACTAAAACGACAAATTAGTTTGTGGTCGATCCACTCATTAGCTGAAACAAAGGGTACAACTTTCGGTACATAATGCCGCCTTATTACAAAGAATCAAGAGACTATCTTCTGTATACCAGTAACTTTGGTTTGTATCTACACGTTAATGAAGTCAGAATTCCAAAATTCGTTTTCATTGTTGAGAAAATCTCAATTTTGTGAAAATTTTCTCAAGCTATGCCCTTTATTGGAGGTTTGACCATTCCAGACATGAGCAATGACAACAATTGACTGAGTATGGTAACTCAATGGGCTTGTATTGTGGAACCAAGCAGTCCTGGAATTCTATTCAAATGTCAGGTATGCCAGGGACGCTTACATCATAATGCCACTGTACATTCTGAATAGGAATGGGCCTACCAGTATGCAGTGCATTGAGTCCAGAGGGTTTAGTGTAGAAACCCTTTGCTTAGGACTGACATTCAAGCTGAAAATTATATTGAGAAAAATAAGCATTTTCATCAGTTTTCAAAACAAATTTTGAAATTCTAACTTCATCAATGTGTAGATACAAACCTCAGGTTACAAGTACACAGGAAATAAACTCTTTGTTTTTTGTGATAAAGCCACATTATGTACCGAAAGGTGCGCCATTGTTTTAGCTAATTAGGGCATCAGCTGGTGACAAACTCCACATTTTTGTTTTTCCACTGTCCATCTGGTACATTTGGTGCAGCTGTAGTTCAAAATGGCCAGGGCATTTCAAAGATATTTGACATTTTTAGAAAACAGGATTCTGAAAATTTGGTGAGTGGACCAAGCCCTTAACATGGCTGATGTAACATTAGGGAGGTTGAGATCTTATCACAGATACTTACGTATACGGATCGAACTGATCTCAACCTCCCTATTAGGGAGGTTTAGAAATCAAACGATAAACGTAAACTTTACGACAACGTTATTTTTCATACTACGCATTAACCAGATTTTCGAATAACGTTGTCGTTAACGTTAACGTTTATTAGTGAGTTTAATAAACCATACGTTAACGCTAACGCTAACGCTAATTACGTCAAAATGACGTCACTCCCCGAAGAAATACAACTGATTCATTCGATGTGACGTCAAAATGATGTCTATAACGTTAGCGTTAGCGTTAACGTATGGTTTCTTAAACTCACTATTGTCTGATTTATAAACCTCCCTAATAGGGAGGTTTATAAATCAGATAAGTTTAAGTTTTACGATAAACGTAAACTTTAATGACAACTTTATTTTTGTACCGAAAATGCAATGCAAAATCTGGTTAATGTGTAGTATGAAAAATAACGTTGTCGTAAAGTTTTGGTTTATCGTTTGATTTCGAAACCTCCCCATTGTCTCAAGCTGAGCGATCGGTAACCAAGTGCCAGCCCTTTGAAATGATCTGTTTGCCGACCACAACTTCAGCAGCGACAATGGTTGCAGTTTTTATGTATGTAATCCTCTATTTACAAGACCAGTTTTTACCATTCCAGCGGCTCCAAGCCCAGAGAAAAAGCTGTGTCCATGACGTAAAGCGATCGAGAGGACACCGCGAGCCGAATCGGGCACCTTTCCCCTCGCAGACGATTCTATCGTCAGGTACAGGAGTTGGAAGCAAATCTTTCTGGTAAGTTTATGACATTACACTCGCTTTCATTTGGTGCCGACTGCAATGAGGACCATGGCGCACACGAGCGATTTTTTGAGCGATTTTCTAGGCGACTAGCCTTGCGACTATACAGGAGCGACTGAACATATTTTTAGTTTTTTTATTTTTTTTTGACTCGTTTGCAACAAATGCTTCACTGGGAGATCAGTGATGTCGACCTCAAAGGTAATTATCGCATGCGACCTAGTAGTCGCATCGGTAGTCGCCCCCATTTTAGTCGCTCGTGTGCGCCATGCTTTACCGATGGCACTCCGGAAACTCCGTGCGAACTAAGCATAAAACCCCAGGTTAAGCCTGCCGCACACTGGAGCTATCTGCTGAGCAAGCGGTCTCGACTGACTTTTTGCTCAACAGATAGCTCCAGTGTGCGACAGGCTTTAGCCTGGATGAATGAGGACGTAGATCTACACAAATGAAATGACCATGTCTTGTCAACAACGATAAGTCACCAAGGGTAAAGTATGATTCACCCTAACTTCAACATGGCAAAGTGCCAGGCCTGTGCAATAGTTGAAGTTAGGGTGAATCATACTGTAGTAGACCATAAGCCAGGAGGCCCGCCCATTATCATTCTGTTATCACAAAAACCGTCAAACTCAAAAATGTCCACTTCTTTTTCAGCTTACTGCCAAACCCTCCTGATCGGAACTGTCGTTTGCCGAACATTTCTTCGGACAGCTTCGGGACAATTCTGAGACCACGTGAACGAAACGATCGCGTTTGTGTACCCTCGGAAATCACGTGATCGCCTCGGGACAATGTCGGACGGCTTCGGAGGTCATGTGACATTCAAACAAAATGGCCGCGATGCCGAAAGGTCATCTTCGTGTTTGACATGTTTAGTCATCAAGGCATCGGAAATACGCTTAAGAACGGTGCTCAGATACATAATTCAGGAACGTGACCGACTTTGAAATCGTGCCACGAACTATAGACTTTGTATCGTCTGCTTGGACTGCACGTTGCTAAGGACTATAGACAAGTTGCGAAATTAGCGGCCGCCATGTTTTTTATGGACTTTTTGACATTGCTTGGGTTTTTCAATGGGATTTTACACTGTCACAGGCGTTCAAAAAACGAAAGGTTAGCAAGTATAAGCAGCTAATAAAATACATTCGAATTATATTTGAAAAAGTTCGAAAATTCGGCCAATTCCACAAAAAAAATGGCGGCCGCTATTTTCGCAACCTGTCTATTCTTACTGACGTGATTGCTGCTGAGGACTATTCCACTGTGATTGCTGCTGCATGCTATGAAGTAAGGACTATATATTCTCCTGTGATTGCTAAGAATGCTGAGGACTATTCCACTGTGATTGCTGCTGCATGCTATGAAGTAAGGACTACATGTATATATTCTCCTGTGATTGCTAAGAATGCTGAGGACTATTCCTCTGTGATTGCTGCTGCGTGCTATAAAGTAAGGACTATTCTCCTGTGATTGCTAAGGACTATATTATTTTTCTGTGATTGCTGCTAAGGACTAAATTCTACTGTGATTGCACAAAGGACTAGCCTATTCCAGTGTGACTGAGATTTCACGGATAAGTAGGCCTATGTTCCCCTGCCTGTTTCTCTCCTTTACTGTCCCTGGCATTTCTTCTTGGGCCGAATGAGGGCCAAGTTTTGGCAGAAAGTTCTTCAGAGAAGTAAAAAAGGATTTGACCACTTGCGAAAGTCGTCGGAAGGGGAAAACATTAGGGAGTTTTCGCAAACCCCCCGAAACGCCAACGCGAACGTCTATCCTTTTGTTCGGTGCTCTCTTCGTGGCATCGAACAATGGTTTTGGCGTTCGCGTTGGGGTTTCGGGGGCTTTGCGAAAACTCCCTATAGTATCCTCGCCCCAGGTCGAAATCGGTACCAGTCCTTTGAACTCATGTTGTCTAGTCTCGCGCAATCAGACTCGTCCACTGTGCAACTGCCCGTCAGGTCATGTGACCGTTAGAGACGGGTAACAGTCTAAAATCTGTGGATCATGATTGGTGTAGAAACCAGGAGACACTTTATTGTGAAAACTTATTGTATAGGTCATTCTCTATTTAATGTTTAGATATTCACGGTAATAAAGAGTGGTAAGTTTTCTTAAAAATAATCCATGTCTTTTCTAATCGTTTGTCATCGTGAGCCCTCTCACGATGGAGGCGCTAGATTGGTTCCAGATCTCACCGCTAGGGCTAATATCACATTAGCGGACGCGGTGAGATCGGCTTTGTGGAGAGAAGTCAATTGGACAATAGACTGGTTCGAGATCTCACCGCCAGGGCTTAAAGTGATAAGCCCTGGTGAGATCGGAACCTATCTAATTTGGCCAATCGAATCATCCTGAGAACATCAGGGGTTAGCGTTCTTACCCCTCGCTCCCTTCGTCACCGCATGTTTGTGTGCGGTGACGAAGGGAGCGAGCGCTAAGAACCTCGGATAATCTCAGGATGAATCGAGGAGGATGAACATCATTGGAGATTGCGATCTGCGAAATAGTGCCGTCTGATTGGATGCGCGCCATATGCAGATTGTCAAGGACGTCAAAGTGACAAGTTGACTGATCATCTTCAGAGTCCAGCGTCCGCGAGGATGAAGGTGGAAGGATTCAAAAAGAACCGGAAAGTGGATCGAACTTGGAAGCAAAACGCGCTTTCAATATCAACGTTCCGAAGTTGGCGAAATGAGTTTGTTGGAAGTGATCGACCTGACGGGTTGATCGGTAGAGTTCGTGAGTCTGAGGTCGACCGAAAATTGAAAAATTTCAGAGGCGAGATCATCCGATCGGAAGGCCTGAGTCAACCCCTTGATGATTTTAATGGCATTTTTTAGGTAAAAATTTACGTGGGAGACTATAAGAGGAACATCCATACCTATACCAGTGTGAAGCCCTCGGTGGCTCAGTGGTAAGGTGCTGGGCTACCAAGTGAGAGGGCTGGAGGGTGAGAGGTTCGAACCCTACAGGAGAACAGACTTTTTGCTGTTTTTCGCCTTTTTGAGCGTCCGTGTGCTGGGTGGTCCCCTGAAGCGTTCCTGGAGGGCTCCCAGCCCTTTTTAGTTCCATGCTCGCCCGCTAGGGCGCTGTTCAAAATCCTTTTTCACCCCGGGTGGGCCGTTTGTAGTTCCTCATTCGCCCGCTAGGGGCGCTGTTCGTGATTCGGATTTTACCCCGGGTAGGCCGTTCGTAGTTCCGAATTCGGCCACTAGGGGGCACTGACGCATTCCATAACTGGGACACCCTGTAGAGACCAGATAATGTTTCTAGCCTCCACAGGGTGTCACAGAGATGTGCGCTGCGTCAGTGCACGGAGGAATTATATTGACAGTATAATTCCTCCATGGACAATAAGAAAGAGAGCTTTTCGGTTTATACTAGGATTTATTCGAACATAAAAAAGTGATTTACAAGAGATTCTTACCGTGATACAAAGTATTCGTTTGGCCAGAACAAACGGGTAATTCTTAGAGCTGACACAAAACGTAGCCTAAGTTTCATTTAGGCCTACTAAGTCCATGACTAACCGTTTCTAGATGTACATCTCCTTTCTCCGATCTGGGATGTTGTCACTTTGCTTGTGAAATCTCGCCTACAACAACAATTATTCCACAGACAAACGAAAATGCTAAAAGGGATTGTTCGTTTTCGTGAACTGAGGAATCTGAGTTGTGATCCTCGAGAAAATGGACAAACGCTATGAAACTGAAACTTGAATCTGTTCAGTTGTAAAGGTTGAGGAGTGTTGTTAGGGTAGTCATGGACTTGACATATATCATTCCGACGCTGCCGATCTGGGATATATAGGCCTAAACTCGTTCCGAATAGGAGAAAACACAAGAACTAATGTAAATGTAAGTATACTTATCTTTGCTCCACAACATTTATTTGGCCCAACAGAGAAGGAATTTTTCTTGCGACATGCATTGCCAAGCTGGTCAAGTCAGAGTCCAGACTATATATGTGACCCGGCACAACAAAATGAGTCGGAATGCGCACATAAGAAGACCCAACATGTCCAAGGTGACACAAACGGTTCGCTGATTTCAGGATTGTCTGCCCATTGTGAAATTTAACTTGGTCGATTTCTGTGGTTGCTGTCTGGTTCCACCTTCGGTCTTCTTCTGTGCGACTTCCGACTCATTTTGCTGTGCCGGGTCACATAATAATAATAGTTCGTCACAGTTTCAGTCACTATGGACGACGAGGTCCCGAAAGTTCCGAGCACTTAAGACGAAAAGTGTCACGAATTAGCCTACGTGAAGAAACGTTCCGATTGACGAGTACGACGAGACGAACAGCAGCAATACAATGATCACGTGAAGAAACGTTCCGATTGACGAGTACGTGCGAAGCGAACAGCAGCAACGATCACGTGAAGAAAAGTTTGGATTGACGAGTGCGAGTTCGAACAGCAGCAACGATCACGTGAGGAAACGTTCCGATTGACGAGAACACGAGACGAACAGCAGCATCGAACACTTGAAGAACCGTTCCAGCTGATGATTTACGAGTGTAGCAGATAACGACTGTTTCCATCCACTGTCATCCGCAACACCACCTGCAATGCAAGACAGATCTCAGATTAAATAAGTATTAAAAACGAAAAAAATGAGAAAAAATTTGAAAATAAATTACATGTATAAATAAAAAGTAAATAAAAAAATAAAGTTTTGAAAAATAAAAAAAGTGTCTCGTAAAAGGTCCATCAAAGTCAAACATCGTCATCATCAGACTATCGAGTACGTATTTGTCTTAAAAATTTGGATGAATAATGTTGACAAAATAATTCAGAGCGCCCACAAAAGCAGAAAAAATCGAAATAAACGAAGAAATCTGAGCAAAGTACTTCGTCTGTAAGTCCATGAAGTCTCGGAAGACAATCCAGCATGGCGGATGAGATCTCGCGAAGGTTTCAACAGCGAAGAAAAACTAAAATTGAAAGTACGTAAGGCAAAGCAGGGTAAAGCCTAGTTTATACTTCGACGCAAGACCATCGGCGTCCGACGCACGATCAAAATCTGTCATGTCTGTACGCCGACATAAGCCTACTTCATTAGGTCGGCGTCCAGATTTTGATCGTGCGTCGGACGCCGATGGTCGTGCGTCGAAGTATAAACTAGGCTTAAGTGTGCCGAGTCCACTCCTTTTCTCAAGAAATTGTATGGTTGTAACGTTCAAGCATGCCGCCATCATGGCGGCCGAGATATCGTAAGATCTCGCGGGATCTCGTGGTGTTTGGCATGTCGCAAGCGCCGCCAACTGGCAGTCTCATTGGTCTATTGGTTGCCAATCTCACCGCTGGGGCTTATTCTTTGGTCGGTGTGACCTGCCGTTCCATCACGTGATCTACCGAACGTTGCCGAAACGCAACCGATTCAACCAATCAGCGCGTTTCTTGCGGCTGCTTCTTGCCCGACCACGTGATGATGGACGGCAGGCGAGATCAGTCTCAACCCTAGCGGCGAGATTTGGAACCAGTCTCCCTCACTGACAGATCGAGGTCCCGTCGTCAGAAAATGTATGACGTCATGGCCTGGACAAGACCTGAACATGAGACTTAGCTCATCATTGGACCCGCCCATACCCAATAAAAATAAACTCCACTTACAATGTCTATGAACAGTATCCTCCTTTTTCCCGTGAATTTGTAACCTGCTTTAATTGAGAAAATCCTTCGGCAACACTGACAGAAATCCGACGGCGACGCCATATCCATTTCGAAAGCTCATTGCACACTGAGCATGTAAGTATTAAGGAAATCCTTTGGATTGCCGTAGTCTCCCGAAAGAATCCACACGAAGAATGCTTGATGATCAGCATCTTACAGACCAAGTTGCGATGCAGGACGTCTGCAGCTTGACATCAACAAGTGACGGTCATCCCCTTTTCGTGGCTGGAAAACAAAATTGTACATTCATTGTGGAGTTGTTGGAAGCCTTCCTGGACCTCCGAAAGTCAGAAAACACAAAGAAACTATACTTACCGTTGGTTGATGCTCTTCCCGGATGCTGTTTTGCAGTTCGCAACTTCGTAAAACAGCGCCTTCAAGGACAGTTCCGCCGCTTTCACGTCGGCCTTCCGTCCCAGAGAGAATCGAAACCATATTCTGGAATAAAAGAACAGAGAATGACCGTGTGCCAGGTTTTTTCGGGTCGTCTGTTCAAACAAGGCCAGGTGGAAGCACTTACCATTGATCAGATTCGGTCGGGAATTTGGCGACATGGCAAACTGGCAAACAGCACTGTTGGACTCAAATGAACGGCGTTTACTTCCACGGAGAACGGCGGCCATATTCTGAAAGAAAAGAGGAAAGGAGGTAGAGACAATGCTTATGATGTCCTTTGGGTCATCTGTTGAAACAAGATAAGATGCAACTTACCATTAGTCAGATTTTTGGACATTATAGTTGGCTACATGGCAGACAGCACCTTTGAACAGACTCACGCTAAACCGGACGTCATTCAGTCACAGCACGAAGAACCTCAGCTATATTCTGTAAGAAAGGAGATCAGATAGAATGACTCCGTAAATTTTGTTTGGGTCTTCATTCTGTGCAAACAGGCCCAGCATGAGCTACTTACCATCACAAGTCGGAATCTGGTCAGAATTTGGCGACATGGTCAGTTTTCTTATTGGACAGCACCTTCGAACACTTTCACTTGCAAACGGACGTCATTCAGTCACAGCCAGAAGAACCTCCGCCATATTCTGTAAGAAAGGAGATCAGATGGAATGACTCTGTAAATTTTGTTTGGGTCTTCTGTGCAAACAGACCCAGCTTGAGCTACTTACCATCAGTCAAAATCTGGTCAGAGGTTGGTTACATGGCAGATGGCAGACAGCACCTTTCAACAATGAATCGCTCTTGCAAAAGGACGTCACTGAGTTAAAGCCAGAACCTCGGCCATATTCTGAAAGAAAGGAGATCAGATGGAATGACACTGTAAATTTTTGGGGTCTTCTGTGCAAACACGCCCAGCAAGTTACTTACCATCAGCCAGAATCTGAGTGGTGACATGCAGAAAAGCATCTTCGGGCAGTTTCAATTCACCTGCCGTCATTCAGTCACAGCCTGAAGAACCTCCGCGATGTTCTGAAAGAAAGGAGATCAGATGGAATGCCTCTGTAATTTTTTTTTGGGGGGGGGGTCTTCTGTGCAAACAGGCCCAGCATGAACTACTTACCATAGACATGATCAGTCAAAATCTGGTCAGAAGTTGGACAGTTTCCTTCGGACATTTTCGCTTGCAAAAGTACGTCATGCTGTCCCAGTCTTAAGAACCTCAGCCATGATCTGAAAAAAAGGAGGAGATAAGATGGAATGACCCTGTGTAGAATTTGTATCTTCTTTGCAAACAGGCCCATCCTGTAGGCCTACCAGGAAGTCAATCACCTACCGTAGAGAATACCGCAGTCATAATCTGGAAGACAGGGTCTAAGAAAGAATGAATGTGTTTGATCTGTTCGCCGACATCCGTTTCGTAAAATGGCGTGTCTTCCGGGAAGACTTCCCAAGAAAAAACCCAAAGATTTACTCCTAAAACGCCTGATATGAGACACACACTAACCCTCCATCTCTCAGGGTGTAGCAGGGATGATTTGGGATCTAAATTTCCTATTTCTAATTTGTTTCTTACCTCGAAGTGGACATATTTCCAAGAAAATGTCGGAGCAAGTGAAATCCGCTTCTTCAAACGTGGCCGCCATGACGGTTCTTCACGCCCGTGGCCGATCGAGTGTGAACCCCGTCGCGCAAGCGCATTTGAAAGACAAAGGGTCCCAAGAATGTCCCGGATGAATGTAGGCCTATTGAATTCCAAGGTCAACCGCATCGACCACTGGACTTGGAGATCGGCCGGGAGCAACGGATCGGGTCGTATACGGACCAAGTGTGTCACCGCCTTTAGGCTGGGTTTACATTGAGGCACACGCGACACGAACACGGAGACGAACAAAGGTTTCATGGTGATGAATCCTTTGTGAAGCCATTGTTCGCCTGCGTGTCCGTGTCGCGTGTACCTCGATGTAAACCCAGCCTTATGCCCGTTGTACACGGTAGGATTTTTTTGTACTAAAAATTATAAATGAGGCTCATGAGGGGTGATTTCGGTCATAGGCTACCGATTGCATTGCTGAAAGGCATTGTGAACACCCATTTAGGCCCCATTTATAATTTTTAGTACAAGAAAATCCTAACGTGTACAACGGGCATTAGGGCTGGTTCATACTCCGTCCGGATTTTACGCCTACTATGATCAATTTCAATGTGTGTGCACATTCACGCCTTGGAAACCTGCGATCAATTTCATGCGCTTGACGTTCCGCGGGCAAGTATGAACCAGCCCTTATTTTGGAGAGTTATTTTTAGCGGAAAAAGCTATTGAAATCTGGCTGTCACCAGTAGAATGTGACGTAATCATCATTAACAAGTCTGGCAGTGGATGAACGTACACAGTGCACTCATACATGTACCTCGTTGTACAGGTCCGAATCCAATACAACGGTTCTGCGGGCATCATGTTTATTTCTTTCGAGACGGCGAAAACGACTTTCGTTCACCACACAATCAATCCTATTATCAACCTCTACAAAAACCGCTGGGCAACAATCTAGCCGTCACCATCCCGGTGTAACGTTTCTCAGTGTGGCCCCTGTACCAGTGTGACAATACAATAGATTGACGGAATAAGCGGCGACTTGACAATGAGCGACACACAGAGAAACAGTGAGTCTGTTCCCCAGTGTGTTCCGAACAATTCTGTGGCCCCATGCATGAACAGGATAACCCACATTTGGTGAAATTGACAAAATCGGCCCCTGCACATTATACTCTTTCTTATACGCGGTTGTCTTCCAAGGTATGAATTTGTGGGTTATCCACAAATTCATACCTTGGAAGATGGTTGCGTATGGGAAAGAGTATAATGTGCAGGGGCCGATTTTGTCAATTTCACCAAATGTGGGTTGTCCTGTTCATGCATGGGGCCACAGAATTGGAATCACACTAAAAACTGGCCACACCGTAAAACGTTAGACCTGTCAAAAGCGGGTGATCCACTGTTGCAATTTGGGCTGGAGACGGGGTTGTGTTCCTTTACGATCATCTTATAAGGACTTCCGATTGCCATATGACACCAACGGCGGTTCTTCTCTATACCAATATTGGGACCTACGTTGGTATCCTTAATAGAGAGGTGTCCTCCTGGCCGCATCCTCCCAGAGCAGGGTTTTTACCACGCTCCACTTCATCCACTGAAGAGGAGCGAGGCCAAAACCCTGATGTGGGAGGATGCCTGGCCGAGGCACACACTATTGGATGTTCTACGTACGTATTATTCAAAGGATGGCCCGTCGGCGCTGGTCATCGAAAGGAACCGTCCCCTCATACAGACCAACCCTCACGAAAAAATTCAGGTTGATTGGTCAAAGCGTTCACAAGCTAATTGACGGAAACCAAAGGTTAACGGACGCCGACGCACGCGCCACGGCATGCCCCCGACTTTGTCGGAAGTCGGGGGCACAAAAAACAAAATAAAGCCAACAACAATGTGTTCAAAACACGTGTGGAAAAATAATGACATGTTCAAAACACAAAGTGAAAAAACAACAATGATTCAGTACACTTGAAAACGGCCTTCTTTTCAATATTGCATGTTTTATTTCAACAAAGTCTGATGCCTGCCGAACACACGGTCAAATTTTTCATACAATTTTTAGAAAATTCTAAGTCAGGATGTACAGGTCAGTCTTTATAGAGCATGCATGCACAGAAAAGTGGATGAAAAAATTTGACCGTGTATGGCGGGCTACAAAATGTAAAATACAATTTTCAATATTTACATGCAGTTTTTGTTCACGCACGGCATATCCTCACTTTTAATACCACACAAAAGTTAAAGCCTCACAGTATTGAATTTTACGACATTTTCAAAGTGTTAGGACTGTGCAGGTGGAAGTCTCATAGCCTCATGATGGTCCCCAAAATGCTTGCTTGATACGTACTTCAAAGAATCAAGACCTAGTTTTCAGCACACATCGAAAAAACTGCAGGCAGAGCTCTAGTGCATTCAGATAGAGTATAGTACATTTTACACTACATTAACGTCGGAGGACGTAAGCACTTTCTGAATTCAATACAGTGAGGCTTTAAAAAAATTCAAACTCAAAAATGGTCATGTACAGTGTCTGCCGGGGGGGGGGGGGGTAGGGGGATATCCCCCTTAGAAAGTCAAATTTGTGTTTTTGACCAAGAATCTGTCAAATTTTCTCTTTATCACCCCCTGAAAAAAATCCCTGGCAGAAACACTGATGTATGTACACTACTTCCTTTAATAATGGGGTTTTCAAGCACAGGTTGTTCGTTTGGCTCTTGCTTGGAGGAATTATACTATCAGTATAATTCCTCCAAGGCTCTAGTTTCCGTCCCTACAGAAGAATTCAGTTGGACTGGCTCCTGTCTCTGGTGAGTGCCACGGGTGTGGAGGCAGCAGAGACGGGAACCACTCCCCTAAGTACCCGCCAGTCAACTGACTAGGCTTAGAGCAAATGAGGAACCCGCGAACTAACACCACGATGTGGCGCTGTCAGTGTAAGACCCGGAAGTCCTATTTTCTAACTATTTCCATTTACTTCTTGCCCCAAAATAAACCTCTCAGTTTGATTCAATTTTGATTAAATTACACGGCCCTGTTTCATTTTCAAAGTTCTCCATACTATTAAGTATATCACTGCTTTGTTTCATCAGAAATGCCACATGATGCCAATATTAACGTCTTTGGGGCAAAATCCCACGGAAAATTGTGTAGAAAAATGTACACATATGTTTTGACAGTGCGACGTCAACAGCGAAAAAAGTGACGTTGGTACGTCATTCGGGTCTTATACTCGCTGCGCCATCTATTATTCTAGTTTGTCACGCGGGTTCCCCAATCAGTTAATATATGGAATGGAAAACGCTTTGAAAATGCAAGTCGTACATACAAGATCAAAAACAAGATTTTCTAAGTCTACAATATGATATTCTCCAAGTTGATGACCCATGAACAGAAAAAAATTTCTACATGTAAAAAAAACTGAAAACGTACCTTTTTATTCATTATTTTAATTGGTTTAATCAAAGTCATTTCATAGACTTAGCATTTTTTAGATTCTCTACTGCTATATTTTACAGTGCTTAGAAAATGTAATCATTATTTCAGTACTATAATTTCAATTATAATTTGTGGAAATTCTGATTAAAACAAGACTTTCTAAGTTTTCAATGAATTACAATATGATATTATCATCATCTTCAATGACTCATCAACAAGATTTTCTAAGTCTTCAATGATTTAAAATACGATATATCACCATCTTCAATGACTCATCAACAAGATTTTCCACGTCTTCAATGACTTACAATATGATATATCATCATCTTCAATGACTTATCAACAAGATTTTCCACGTCTTCAATGACTTACATTATGATATATTATCATCTTCAATGACTCAACAACAAGATTTTCTACTTCTTCAATGACTTACAATGATATATCATCATTTTCAATCACTCATTAATTGGACTTTCTTAAGTCTTCAATGAATTAAAATATGATTTGTCATCATTTTCAATGACTCATCTATCCGATTTTTAAAGTCTACAATGACTTACAAGATATATCATCATCTTCAATTACTGATCAACTGTATTTTCTTAAGTCTTCAATGAATTAAAATATGTGACCCGTTCTGGCAAAACCAGGCATATGTCGCTCATAGCTTGGCAGGTCGAGACCAGATGTTTGTCAGTTTCAATATTGTCTGTCTGTTATGAAATCTGAAATACCGGTAATCTATTTCTTCCATTCTCTCCTGGTGTCATCTTACTTCATTGAGGCTCACCTTCTGAGCGACATACGCCTGGTTTTACCAGAACGGGTCATATATGATATATCGATATCATCATTTTCAATGACTCATCAATGGGATTTTTTTCTAATTCTTCAATGAATTACAATTCCCTCACTTCTGGGATTTTGACTTGAAAGTGACTGAAGAAGTCCCCGGTGAGGGTTCGAAATTTGCAAATATCGGAGATGACATGCATAATATTGTTTCACATCGTGTGTCGTTTTTTTGTCTCAACACCACATTATAAGGAAATTAATATTGATATAAAAAACAAAACAACTATAAATATCTTTAAAGTACATGTACTTGATAACACAATATCACTGGGTTTTGCCAACGGTTCATCGCTCCACACAGAGCTCAGGTACGTTGATTGTATTGTCATTGACTGGTATTTAGTGGTAAAAAACACTTGGATGTCTTTTAACCCTTTCATTGCTGGCGGCAATTTCTCCATTAAACACCAATTCCTAAGGTTAAAAGGCTGTCTCGTGAATCCACTCCGAGTTAGACTCACTCAGTCAGTCGCCACGCGCGGCGCTGGAGTAGCTTCCCGCGGAGCGACTGACACCACTCGACCAAATCTCGTGAAATCTCGCTTTACTGGTCGCAGAACGTTGCGACAGGCCGAATCGACGCGCTATGAATGAATGACAATAATGTAGCAGTCACATGATGCAAATATGGCTGCCATATGGTATATGAAGCATTGTTTGTATTATGTACAGTGATGTACGGTAAGTACACATGGTACATGACTTATGCATTGCATATGACAAGTGTTTGGGTAGAAAATGGGTGATGTTGCTGGCAAAATCACAGTCGAATGACATCTAAATATTGACTGGAGTCACATGACAAAAAAGTGCGTAAATGCGGCTGCGGCTAGCTCTCTCAATGTATTGACCGTGCATAAAATATACACGAGTGGTGTCAGACTCTGTATTTTATGGTAATGTAAGAGTCTGACCGCGTGAGACTAACTCCGAGTCCAATATCAGGATGTAACGTTTTTTATTCCTGGGTCGTAGAAGTTTCAAACATATAAAGGCCTGTATTCTAGAAGCCTCCTTAAAGGGACTAGGCAAATTTTTTCAAGCTTCGGTTATTACAAAATGCTAGTCTTTCATGATAAATTCCCACCGTCAATTCACTTTTTCAATTAAGTGTTAATTACTGGCACCCAGACAAATCAGTCATCACCACACCATGGAGCATTCACCACGTCATTGGGAACCTATCGCTGTATGTATTGTATGGAGCGAGCTTGTACTCTATTATGTTGATTAGGTTCCCAGTGACGTGGTGAATGCTCCATGGTGTGGTGATAACTGATTTGTCTGGGTGCCAGTAATTAACACTTAATTGAAAAAGTGAATTGACGGTGGGAATTTATCATGAAAGACTAGCATTTTGTAATAACCGAAGCTTGAAAAAATTTTCCTAGTCCCTTTAACTCTAAGGTACACTTGAAGCTTTTGTATTCTGCCCTGCAAACAATAGCTAAAGGTAAACCTCAGAGATAAGGGGCCGTATTTTAGAAGCTTCCTTAACTCTGAAGGTTTATCTTTAGCTATTATTTGCAGTGCAGAATACAAAAGCTTAAAGTGAACTTAAGAGTTAAGGAGGGTTCTAGAATACAGGCCAAGGAAGCTTCTGGAATACGGCCCAAATAGTTTTTTTACTTTTTGTATAGTCCTTCATCAGGGTTATTAAAAGTTGCATATGCAAAGAAATAGGGCCTAATAAATTTCTGAGATTTTGTTTATCAAAAACTTTCTTTGATCGAAAGTGTTACATCTTTATACAACATCCAGATTTGTAGAGGGCGGTTTTAAATCACAACTTGTCACGCGAGATAACCTCTTTAATGCCAAGTATTCTGATTATTTTGCACACTGTTGATTTTCCTGGTAGGACAATTTGACAAGAAAATATCATTCGGAAGTTAATTTTCTTGTGATAAGGAGCAAAAAAATGTTGGAAGTACACATTGGCTGATTATGCAACAAGGTCAAATTCTGACATACAAAGATTGCATCGAAATGTGATAACATCATGGAATGCTTTGATAGAGTTAGTCACACAGTTAGCTTTGGCAAGATAAAAACTACAAGGACCACATGCTAATGCTATAAAATCATATTGGCTGGTATTCATAAAAGTTAGCAAATGCTTTTACTTAAGATTTGCACAGCAAGGTCCAATGTAAATGTACTGCAAAACTTGAAGTAAAAGCATTTGCTACTTTTTATGAATATCAGCCAATTTCTGGGTGTCATGACAGCAGATTGAAACAAAAATATGAGAAATAAATAAAAGTCGGTTGTTTCGACAACCTTAAAGGGACTAGGAAAATTTTTTCAAGCTTCGGTTATTACAAAATGCTAGTCTTTCATGATAAATTCCCACCGTCAATTCACTTTTTCAATTAAGTGTTAATTACTGGCACGCAGACAAATCAGTCATCACCACACCATGGAGAATTCACCACGTCACTGGGAACCTCTCGCTGTATGTTTTGTATGGAGCGAGCCTGTACTCTATTATGTTGATTAGGTTCCCAGTGACGTGGTGAATGCTCCATGGTGTGGTGATAACTGATTTGTCTGGGTGCCAGTAATTAACAGTTAATTGAAAAAGTGAATTGACGGTGGGAATTTATCATGAAAGACTAGCATTTTGTAATAATCGAAGCTTGAAAAAATTTTCCTAGTCCCTTTAACAAATGCTGAATTGAAAAGATACTTAGAGATACCACTACTTGAAGGCAGAACTGCACTGTCTGTTGGCTACAGTTTCAAATCACATTGTGATCCATTGTGAACTGGTGATCCTATTGAAGAGTGAAGTAACTTTAGGGCCTATTATTCCAAACTTTTTCAGAAGATTTTTGGAAATTCTGATTCAGTGACAAAGTGAATCAAAGTATTTAGTGGAAATTGTTTGAGAATTGGATGAATATAAGGGTTTATTCCCACTTCGCCCCTTCCCACCGAATATAAGATGTTCACGAACAACCACACTGAAAAGACATTTTCACGTTGCGTTTATTGGAAAAATCTTCGTAGCTATGGACATGTGCTCCAAAATTGTTTTAGAATTGGATGAGTACAACAGGTTCACTAACTACCACATTGAAAAAGAATTTTCACGTTGTGTTTATAGGAAAAGCAGAGCTATGGACATGTGCCAAAAATATGATGACATTTCTTGGAGTTTCTAAAGAATTAGATGAGTAGAGATGAGAAGTAGTTCATGAACTATTTACAACATTGAAAAGGAATTTTCATGTTGTATTTATTGGGAAAAGGAGAGCTGCGGACATGTGCCCAAAATATGATGGCATTTATAGTGGAAATCGTTTTAGAACTGGATGAGTTCAGAGTAGGCCTATAAGACGTTCACGAACTACTATATTGTAAAGGAATTTTCATGATGTTTTATCGGGAAAAGAGAGCTATGGACATGTGCCCAAAATATGATGTCATTTAGTGATAACCAGTACCGTAATTGGTTGAGTATTCATCATTTCGACAACCCCCTCCCCCCGCCATCTTAGTTTCAACGAAGATTTTCTGCGTGCACACTTATCTGGTCGGCAAACCAACACATAGGATTGGTCGGGGGATACGGATTTGCCGACCAGATGCAGGGCTTTCAATAGCGTGCGTATGGACGTATTTTACGCACTGAAATCTCAATTTACGCACGAAAAGAATAGCAGTGTTCGTCAAATACGCATTGCCTTGCACGTCAAAGAAGTCAAATACGCTCTAAAATTATTATATGATCGTGAAATACGCATAAGCATCCCGCTCCTGGCCGTATTCCTGAAACGCCCAACCCCGGCGGTGGGAAGATGTTTCCGTCTTAGTATTATAGCCAAATGATAGCGCACAGCCGCCTGACTTTCTGTTGACGATCGCGTTCATCTCTCCACACAATACACTGATCACACGATGACTCAGCACCAGGCGGCAACACCGCTGACGTCACCATTCATTTTCGTGACTTTTATCATAGTACGTGGCTTTCTGTCTGTTCTGTATGGCGTGGCAGCTTACTCTATTTAAATAAATCCGTGAACATTGTTTTCCGGCCTGTCCCTCGCGAAAAGACCCATTGATTTATGATGTAAGGCACCAACAAGCAAGAGAAAACCAGTGTTTTATTTGAAGTTTTTGATACAAACACAGACACGTCGTCATGTCAAAAAAGGAGGATCAGACTATATATAATGGTGAATAAGGCAATACGCATTGACCACAAAATGAGGGAGTCAGGTGATGCATTGGCCTCCAGGGATGAGAGTCATTGACGCATTGGGAAAAAACGGTGGAAGTCAATGACACCCTGACATCAGAAATTAATGAAAGCCCTGCAGATGTAACTGCGCATGTGAGTTCGCAACAAATCCAAGATGGCGGGGGAGGGGGCGTCGAAACAATAAATTACTGAACACAAATTTTGCACCAGACCCATTAGCTATTGGGATGGAACGATCTTGAGGCCTAAATCATACACATACAAACAAGGGCAGAAAACATTATATTATGACCCTATTCCTTGACACCTGAACGATGCATGCAGCAAGTCATGGATGAAACGAAAACAAGAATTCCAATAAAATATTGCCAATAGTTTGTAAAATTACATAATTAACGGACTTTCAAATGACATCACAGATCATAGCCATGACGATATTAATACAGATCTTCAGACCAATTAAATCTAATGTTACAGAACAAACAGGAAGTAGTACAGATCTTCAAGCCAATCAGATTCAGTGTTAGAGTTATGATAATACACCAAGGACACTGAATGATTTGCATAACAGAGATTTTGATTGGATGAAGATTTTGGCCCGTATTCAAAAAGGGTGTTTAAGACTTAGACACGTGTAACTTCGTCAAATGCATGGTGGAAATGTGTGCATTTAGTGAATTTACATGCGTCTAAGCCTTAATTGCACGATGATCAGCCTTTTTTGAATACGGCCCTTTATGTCTTCATCCTACCCTTTGCACACAATTCACTAGGCCTAGCCCTAGGCCTAGATAGTTTCATTTCAATACCAATTTTACAACGGACAGACCATTTTCATTCAAAGAAGCAATTCCTTCAAACCAAGCAATCAAAATAACATTTAACAATAGTGAGGTTTCACAAATCTGACGAAAAACGAAGTACGAAATATGAAATTCAACTTCGTTTCCAGGACCTAATGTATTTCTGGAGATGGTTGCTACCACAAATGTCCCTAGTGCGTCTTTTAGCAAGTCATGTAAGACCGAAAGAGTTATGGTGCATCTTGAATTTATAAATTTCAACTTCGTATCTACGAATTTGAAACGAAAGATAAATTTCAAAGTTTACCGTAACTCTATCGGTCTAACGTCATATGCTAAAAGACGCTCTTGCAGCAGGCGATATTTGTTGTACCAACCATCTCCTGAAATACATTACGTCATGGAAATTAAGTTCAATTTCGTATTTCGTACTTCGTGTTTCGTCAGATTTGTGAAACCTCACTAATAACCCAATTGGAAGAATGCACAAAAGAGCAAGAATGCTACACTACAACTAATAAAAATAGATTTACACTTACAGGATGCAACATTTGAATTCAAATAATTGACTGACCAATTCAACAAAAACTCCATTGACCAATCACAATGCCGCATTTGAATTCAAACAAACCCATTGACCAATCAGAATAGAGAATACCTTTTGTAAAGCCATTGACCAATCGCTATGAGAAGACGCCACGTCTGACACCAATCGGAATGAGTATCATGAAAAAAAATATGGTATTCCTAAGAGCTAGCTTCCAGTCTTCTGGTACGGCATATTTTGCAAGCGTCACTGTGATTTTGTTGATTTCGTGGCTCACGCAGATAAATATAAATGTTGTCACAATAACATTGAGTACCTGGTTGCTTGGAACAAGAACTAGAACTCCATGTGTGTCAGCTGCTAACCAGATGTGATACTGTCCTATAAATAACTGAAAAGAGAAAACGGCATATAGAGATTTTCCACAGGTGATGGCAGATCAGCTGTTTGGCTGCAAAAAATAATATATTGCAAAATTTTGAAAAATCAAACAAGTACCGGGTATAGATGTTTTGCTAACAGCCATTTTGCCAAAATTAGGTCATCGTGGTGAACATGAGGTCATCCTGCTGCAACATGGTGAACATTTCCAAGCTTGGCACTTTGCCCATGTTGAAGTTGGGGTGAATCATACTTTAGACTTACTTACCTCTAATGATATCTTGCCAAACCAGGCAAAAAATGTGCTGTACTTCTGCCGAATAATATGGAAGGTATTGCGAAGGAAAATGAAGGATATAATCTGAAAACAAAATAAAATGGTATTAGACCTTTAAGTCCATATCCCATCATGACCATGGGTGGTACGAATAAAGCCTAGTAATTGCTTTTACTCAATGCTTGTACAGGACCCACCAGTGCAACTGTACAGGAGAACTGAAGTAAAAGCATTCACTAGTTTTTATTCATCCCACCCGATGTGTGCATATCTGGCCATGCAACCTGTATACATGTAGTTCATTCTTCCTGTAATGGAGAGGGTGTCTCGCCTTAACAGCGGGCTCTCCATTTTCCCATTTTCCACCCATTGCACATCTATAGACCATTCTCAAATTGACGTCAACGACTAAGATGTGCGCACTTCCGCCGAAATCTCAACCACAACCTCGGTCTGAAACTGAACGACGTAACGCAGACAACCCCACGACAGTGTCGTTGAAGACGTTGCGTCAGACTCGACCATTGCTGAATCATGGATGGCATCACGTCAGCTGTTTCAGATCGAGGTTCTTGTTGAGATTTCAGCAGAAGTGCGCAGATCTGCGAATTTGAGAATTGCCTATTTGCTATATTTTCTATAGAGCGAATAATTTTGCCGTATTTGGCATTTAACCCACAACTCAACTCTATTCTGAAGTATCCCAGTGCTGCAGCAGGCCTCGACTCCTACTAACACAGCACAATCTGACAGACTTTTGTCTGCTACCCCTCCAAGATCTAGAAGGCACCAACTTACTGGAAGAAAGACGATGTAGGAATGGATGTCATTGCACTCTTCTTTAGTTCGACAGATCATGGAGAATATGGAATAGCTCTGAAAATTGGAATGAAAAAAATTAACTCTTTGAAATGAGGAACATAAGCTCTTCACTTCTGTCGTATGGGACAGTAAGCCGTGGTGCTTTGTACCTTGTGTCTTTGCAAGGGCAAGTAAAAGACCTCATCCAAGTGAGGAACATGAGTAGCTTGTGATGGCCTCTTCCGTGCTTATAGTCTGGCGCAGCCTTCGCGCGACCCAATGGAATGCAGAAATACGAAATCTGACAACAGCTAATTACGCCATCTACCCCCCGCGTTACCAACGACGATTGCCTGCACATGACTGGGCACTATTTACAGTCTCTTCGCAATTCATACATTCTACAGCCATTCTACAGCGTTTGCACACAGTGTCACTAGTAAGTGTCACTAGTAAAGGACTCCTGAGAGATATGCTGCCTGTAATTTTCGTTTTTGCGTGTAAAAGTGGAGCAGAGTATAGGCCTAATTTGATCACGCTGTCCAATCGGTTATTCAAGAGCCATACACAATGTACTTTGAATAAGATATGTGGTCAGCCTGTGGTTTGTGGTAAGCCTACTTCCGCATTCCATTGGGTCATGCGAAGGCTGCGCCAGACTTTACCAGGGCCAATAATGCTATGGCTTCGGCCCTGATGGAAAAAATCAAATACAAATAGAAAGGCCTCAACTGGCATGACTGGGGATCAAACCCAGAATCTCAGAGGTGATATGTGACCCTCCACTATAAAACCAGTGTAAAGTTGCATGGAAAATGGGCCTAACCGACATGACACCAGAAGATAAAGATAGAAAAAGAATCGCTCACACTTCACAACAGACAGGCAGACAATACTGAAACTGACAAATGCACTGGTCCCAACTTGCCAACCTCAGAGTGACTGATGATTGGTTTTGTGGTGGAGGTCAATTTCGGTGTTGTCTGTCTATTGTGAGGTTTGAGTGACCCTGTCTCTCTCTTTATCTCCTGGTGTCATGCCAGTACGTTTAGGCTCATGTTCCATGCGACTTTACACTGGTTCTGTGGCGGAGGGTCACATATATCCACTACTAGCATCATGGAATAAAATATACTTACAAAAAGACCTAAAGCAGAGAAGACTGTCACTGAGAAAGACACTGTCTTTGGGAACAACATGCCTCCACCAGTATCGTTGAGAATTTTGAACTTTTTGAGGGTGGCACAGGCAAATGCAAAGATGGCGCCATAAAGAAAACTCTGCAAATGAAGAAAATGAGAATTTTCAATGAGTCTTGAGAGCATTACAGGCAATACAAAGACAATACCGTGGTAGAACATTCTGTAAATGAGAATTTTCAATGAGTCTTGAGAGCATTACAGGCAATACAAAGACAATACCGTGGTAGAACATTCTGTAAATGAGAATTTTCAATGAGTCTTGAGAGCATTACAGGCAATACAAAGGCAATACCGTGTAGAACATTCTGTAAAATGAGAATTTTCAATGAGTCTTGAGTGTGTTACAGGCAATATACTTTAAAGCCCCTCTGTATTCAATTTGGAAAAACACGAATCATTGCCGCGATTCTTGACGTCACGACGCGTGCAGTGTAAAATGTACTATGCTCTATCTGAATACATTGGAGCTCTGCCTGCAGTTTTTTCAATATGTGTTGTAAACTGGGCTTGATTCTCTGAAGTACGTATCAGGCAAGCATTAGGAGACATCGACAAGGTTTTGAGACCTCTATCTGCAGTCTCCTAACATTTTGAAAATACTGTGAAATTCAATACAGAGGGGCTTTAAATGTGAACAAGAGGCCCATGGGCCTTGCGCTCAGCTGACTTTGTAATAGTTGTTTGGAGTGGTAACTGTAGTGGGCAAATGTTTCCAAGGTGGAGAAGACATTGTGTGTAAACTTGTTGTTTGCTGAAAACAGGAGGATTACAAGAGAATGATGTTTCCTATCACGTAATTTGTTAACACTGGAAATGTGCAACACTCAGAGACATTACACCAGATACCACTTTCAGGGCCCTGGGACGTGCGGTTGCAAAACGTGCCAGTTTCACGGACTACAGACAGACAGACAGACAGACGCCACTCAGTACACATATGAATAGCTCCGCTGACCTTTGGTCAGCTGAGCTAAAAATGTGAATTTTTTATTGAGTGGTTTTCAGGCAATACCATGTAAAACACCTTGAATGTTTTACAGGCAATTTCATGTAAAACACGTTGAGTGGTTTACAGGCAATATCATGTAAAGGGCAATACCATGTAAAACAGTCTGTTTCCACTGAGTATTGAGGGTGTTTCACAACACCATCTAGAACACCTCTGTAAATAAGCACTCAGCTTCAACACCCCTCCCCCAAAACATGACCATTGCACTTACGTATCTGTCCAGTTTCCATCGGAAGCGCCACTCGTGAAGCGAGTCATCTTCCATCACAAAGAATGCTTTGAACGGCTTCATAAGGAAGATCTTCTCAAACAGGACCTGAAAGAGGACCAGGAAAACTGCAGGAATTTTAGAAATACATGTAAAATAAAACTTATAAAATTTTGGAATTCGAGACTGGTACGATATGTAAAAGTCGTCTCCGAGTTTTGCAAATTTTCAACCCCAACTGGGGTCTTCCTCAGGCACTTTCTAGTAGAGATAGTAGAATGTTTCACTTCTGGGATCTCTACTAGAAAGTGCCTGAGGAAGACACCGGTTGGGGTTGAAAATTTGCCGAATTCGGAGACGACTTTTACGTATCGTACAATTTTGTGTGTTGTTCTTTGTGCTCTATGTTGGATATAGGAATTCGAGACTGATGTTAAAAAACTCGCACAAACAAGGGATCGAACAAAGGGATCAGCATTCATATTGGCATTTCTGGCCTTTGCGAAAACCTTCTGTTGTATAAGAAATCAACTCACCTCAAACAGAAACAGTATTGTCACCAACACAATAAGAAGAATGAACTTGACAGCCATGTAAATATAGTACAGGAGATTCACTGGAAGAAGAAAATGATGAAACATCATCATTATGAAAACGTGAAGAATTTTTATGTAGAGGGCAGACTTCAAAGCCAGCTGCAGGGCAACTACCAGTAATACCATTCTATTAAGACACACTTCGGGATTGACTGAGCATGTAGAGTGCAGACTTTACTAAGCAGGCTGCAGGGCAACTACCAGTTGCCATTCAAAGCATTCTTTTTTACCTCTGGGATCTCTACTAGAAAGTGCCTGAGGAAGACCCCGGTTGGGGTTGAAAATTTGCAAAATTTGGAGACGACTTTTATACGCATTTTATCATTTTGTGTGTCGTTCTTTGTGTTCTACATGTATGTTGGATGTCTATAATAATAAGGTGTCAAAATTAGATAGATAGATAATTTGAAGCTTCATAACCCTTTTGGATCTTAAGCTTATACAACGGGGTGGAGTGCACGACAGGCTACTGTCCACCTGTGTGGGGTCTTTTACTTGCCCTGGCATAGACACTCAGGTACAAGGGACCACGGCTTTGAGTCTCACCCGACAGACTATTCCATGTTCACAGCTTTTCACATACATGTCCTGGCCGGGGATCGAACTGACGCACTGACCCTGTTAGGATTGAAAGTCAAGCGTGTTAGACCGCTCGACCACCAGGCCAAGACAAAAGGTTGACCAGTTAAATTTTAAAGGCAAACTCTAGTGTTCTCAGTAGAGCCGGGTGATCTTCTGGCAAATGGTCCACAAATTCGACTTCTTTCAAAAGTGGCATAAGATTTTATGCCGATAGGCTATGTCATTCATATTGGCATACATGTAAGATTTTATGCCGATAGGCTATGTCATCAATATTGGCATAAGATTTTATGCCGATAGGCTATGTCATTCACATTGGCATAAGATTTTAAAATTCACAGCCACTCCAACATGTCTAATGACAATACATAACAAAGTGATATATGAAAACAATAAACAATAAGGCTGGTGTTACATTGGTAACATTTATGTAACATTTTGATATACCGGTAAGTTTTTTCAGCATCACCAACACTTGCTATTTTCTGTCTCTATGCTTGTCTATATGAGGCCACTAGTAACACTGCACAACAAAACCTCCCCAGGAAGGACACCTAAACTCATCTGAGCAGACAGCATCTTCTGTTGAAGTTTTCTAAAAGCATTGGAAATGAATTGGGAAAAACTTGAAGGAGCATTCTTCAGATGGGTCACAGGAACAACATTTCTTCAAATATTTTTCAATCAGTTCCATAGGATGTAAGAATGGTAAGGAAACTTTGACAGAAGATGCCGTCTGCTGGACTCTGGGGGCAGATGAGTTAAAGGCCAGGTAAAATTGAAATCAAGGCCAGTGGGTCTGTAATGCAGTATGAATGCACTACAGGTTACATTTCGGTAGTGGTGAATATCTCACTACGGGCCTTGGCCTCTACATTGATTACAGCTGTCAGAATGAACAAAATTGTCAGTTAAGAATTAGACTTTGTTGTCCTAAGGGAAGTGTCCTCCTTGGAGAGGTGTCCGAGATGGGAGGTACTAATCTAATGTAAAGTATAATTCACCCTAACTTCAACATGGGTAAAGTGCCAGGCCTGTGCAACAGACACCATAAAGTGGACACAATGATTAAACCACAAATCACAATATTTACCAGTTGACTGAGGACGAGTTGGGAGTGTTCAAGTGACCTACCACATGGATTATTTACCACTGACTTGTGCACATTCCCTTGCTTGGCACTTTGCCCATTTTGAAGTTCGGGTGAATTATACTTTAGGTGATGCGAGGCAAACTTCATGCACAAGGAATTAAGCATAAAAATAACATTTTTATTTTAGACTATTCAAAGTTATGTCAAAAAGCCGAAGCATTGTACATCAAAGTGACATGCATCTATGTATAGTTTGTCAGTGTAATGGCTGATATTTATAAAAGTTAGCAAATGCTTTTACTTTAAATTTTGTGGTACATTTACATTGGACACTGCTGTGCAAATCTCAAGTTAAAGCATATTGCTAACTTTTATGAATAACAGCCAATGTCTGACTGTGTACAAGAGGAAGACTGTGATATGGATAATATTACAGTAATTAGAATCATTTCAAGCTCATCTGGCGAGCTTTAATCACGATGCAGTGTCTGTTGTCATTGTCGGGACTCGGTTCGGGTAAGGGCCTACCATGGCCTGCTTGACCAGCTTAGTGTACCAGCGATCATTGAATGGAATTAACAGATTAAAGCTTCTGACGTCATATAGTGAGGACTGTTAGACCACCATTTTGTTGGAAAGGTCTATAGACAAAACTATATGGGCGAAAACCTTGCACATTACATTTGGAATGTCCGACTGTCCATGCAGAAATGATAACAGACGTAAAATGTGGTACGGGTGGACACGAGCACATGATGCAGAACAAAAACAAGTTGCAACATAAGTGAATGAAACATTAGGTGCTTACAGGTCGACATTGCGTCTTGAAGCAACTCGCGGCAAATAGCTTTTCGGCGATGGAAGACCCACGACTGTTAGGAAGGGAATTTGCTATAGAGGCGTCACCTTTCGGAGAACGGCCACAACATGGGGAAAGCCCTCCTAAAAATAGTACGGTGACGCAGCCAAATCGGCGTAGTCGACGCCTACCTCCACAGCAAAGCCAATAGAATATTATTGACGACCGGAAGAAATCAATCTGGGCATGCGCAGGAGGCCTCTACTGTAAATTTATCACACTTCAAATGCATTTTTTGAAGTCATCAGATCGAACTTCAGATTACCAATAGGTTCAAATTGTTCTAAACATGTTTATCTATTGCAAGACGTTGACATTATCTTGATTTTATAATACTCAACTGAGAAAAATGCAACCTTCGGCACTAAAATTCCGGCAGTTTAGCTCGGAAGCATGAGAGTTGATGCAATTTACTGAATTTACTGAATCTTGGAATAAGATCGCCGAACAATATTAACGTTATCATGGAGAAGGGAATTCCCGCTGCATATAAACATTGTGGTATAGCCGATAGCTGTCACAGGTTTCACCAAATCCTTTCGCCCAAAATACCTATGTTAACTTCTTTGTATTCAAACCATTGTTTGCCATATTTGGTAGGAACTAAATAGTTGTATTGTACGAACGTCTCGTTAATACTGTGGTTTCCTTTTGTAGGCCTCGACCATGTCGACGTGCATGGCTTAATGTGTCAGGGAATTCCTATTATATTCCAAATAGGGCACCAACCAATCAAATTTCGTTCCGGACCTTTTCCACTACATGCATTGACTTCTAACAGTCGTGGACCCGGAGTGACTGACTGATCAGTTGCCGATTTTGTTGACCTGAGCGTGCTTGCGTATTGTATTGTATTTCATTTTTCCATCAGGGCCGACGCTATAGCATTACTGGCCCTGGTAAGTACGGAGGAGGCCATCACAAGCTACTCATGTTCCTCACTTGGATGGGTCTTTTACTTGCCCTTGCAAAGACACAAGGTACAAGGCACCACGGCTTACTGTCCCATGCGACGGACTGAAGAGCCGGGAATGAAATCCCATATGGCCCGGGCTGGATTCGAACCCGGGACCTGCCGCTTGCTAAGCGGACGTGATAACCACTAGGCTATCAGGCTCCTCGTGCTTGCGTCTCCGAGCAGCTGCCAGATCCACTAGTTGAGCGTGCTGTTTGAGGTAACTGCCAGTTGCTCCGAGTTCCTCTCAATCGCTGAAATGTTGACCTGCGCGTGGTGGTTTTTTGATCTGCGACGGATCCGTCGAGTTGCTTCAAGACACAGTGTTGACCTTTAAGCACCTTTAGGTGCATGATATTAACCCATTAGGCGCCAGACAAGTATAAATTAGGTCAGCTTTTTTTCCCAGTGCTTTTCACTTTTTTTACCACCTTGGTTTTTCCTCAAATGACAAAAAGAAAAAGTTGCAGATAAAGTAGAACAAGTGATGTTTATTTTGTAGCTTATGACACTGGCTACATGATACAACGGGAGCCGAGGTTAAATTTTGTTGTTGTTGTTGTTGGTTGCCTCTGTGACGGCCGGAAATCACACGGGCGGGTTTGGGCTATATGGGATTATGCAGGCTTGGGCGGGTTTGGGCTATATGGCGCCTAAAGGGTTAATCAGAGTAGGGAAAAGATTTAGGATTAGACGAACAACGTGCATCAAGTCCTTGATAGGCCCATTGAGTTTCTGACATTCCACAAACGAACCAGATTTGGCGTTGTTTGAAAGAATATTGAATGGGTCACAAACAACAGCATGAGTTGTGAATCGGCAAGCCTGGGACTTGCTGAGTGAATTCTGAATGCCACGTACAGCATTGCTCTGTCTACATTGGAAGACAGTGCTAGCTTTCGAAGACTATTGGACTACAAATTTAACTCATCTACCCCCAGAGAGATGGCAGACGGCATCTTCTGTCAAAGTTTTCTCACATCCTATGGTATTGATTGAAAAATATTTGATGGAAGGTTTTTCCTATCAACCATCTGAAGAATGTTTCTTCAAATTCTTTCTAATTTGTTTCCAAGGTTTTTAGAAAATTCAACTTTTTACTGTCCGCTCAAACCTGGTGGCAGATGAGTGAACTGAGATCAGTTTGCGGACAACCTGGAGAGGTTAGGTGCTTGAGGTAACCTGGGACCAGACATTAGCCCTGGTTACACTTCATAAAAACCCGCGTCTCACCCGTTTTTTCTGTCTACACCTGTTAAAGGCATGGGTCTAATAGATCTGGTGATGAAAAACCTGGGGCTAATAAGCCCTCCAAGCTCAAAGGGTTTTTGGAGGGCTTAATTTAGATCAGCGTCACAAGATTTTAGTAGTATCGACACGCATTGCGTCTCAGGTGGGATTTTTCTGAGCCGAGCTTGATATGGGTCTCAAAAAGCCTGGGGATTCCTAGTGTAACCAGGATTATTGTGAATGTTAAGACAACACCTAATACCACGTGGTTAGAATTAAAATAGTGAGGTGACTAGTGCAGGACTGTGGAAAGGTCTACAAGCTTGCGCCCATCAAGGTGGTGATGCATGAAAAATACCTTTTTTTGGACGGTAGTAGTGGTCAACTTTAAGTTTTATTATCAGACCTGCCAGAAAAGTAGCAAACAAAATTCAATAATATTTCAAAATTTTTAACATAATTGAAAAAAAGTCATGACGAAAAAACACTGTTTGTGATTGAGATGTAGGCCTACAACACAGGAATTGGCAGAAACCCTGGCCCTGGATAACCCAATGAGGGTACAACGCACTACATGTATATGGATAGTTCCAAAGATTTGAGATGAAAATTGTGAGAAGTATTTGAAGAAACATTTTTCGAGATGTAAAATCATCTTTTCTCTAAATGAAGAAAAAAAAGGTTGCAGACGATATCATCATGACGTCTGCTAAGGATGTCAGTGAGCAATTTCATTGGACAGCAAGAGTTTCAAAATAAACAAAGATTTAAACTTACCATCTGCTTTCACAGCAGTCGCTTGCGGCCATATTGCCATGGTTATGTACAAAACAAGGAACCAGAATGAGATGAGTGGAATGAAGTAGTAGAGCTGGTACGGGCGGTTCATTGTAAAACACAAACTCACGACCAGCATGTTGAGACGGAATAATACCTGAAAGGAGAGAGCAGTGCTGGTTTTATGCCAATCCAACTAAAAGGACAACATTGGGGTTCATAGTCGGTGAAGGGAGTAGCCTAGGCCCTATTAGTAGATTTCCGTCATCTCTCAAAATAGCTCGGACAAAGTGAGTATCATCAACTGCTACAGCTGGGAGAGTGGATGAACTCAACATCACATTATTAGCTCGATAGACAAATTGGGCAAAGGGGATGTTCGTTTTCGTCAATTCAGAAATCCGAGTTGTGATCATTGAGAAAATGGAGAAAGCTATGAAGCTGCAAATTGCAGCGATTATTCTGTACAGCACAACAAATAATCCCTGCAATTTGCAAGTGCACAGCTTTTTCCGTTTTCCCAAGGATCACAACTCAGATTTCTCAAGTGACGAAAGTGAACAGCCCCTTTAATGTACGTAGGAGGAAATCAGAGTGCATGTAGAAGGCTGCCTCTGTATCACATGAAGAATTCCAGATGGGTCCAGCAGGGATCAAACCCAGAACCTGAGAGACAACTCTCCTGATGTTTCCACCAGCAATATGACAACCCATTAGTGCTACTTGTAATTGAACCCAAGGAGAGACGACCCTGTTTTATCCAAGTTATCCACTCACCCTACAGAACCTCTGAAGACCAAACGTGCTGGTATTCCAGAAGTAGGTGAAGTGCCCATAGCCAGAGAGAAACAGATAGGCAGAAACGAGAACTCGTATATGCATGTAGATGGGCAGAACCTGCAAGAGACAAACACTTTTTCAAAAGGAAGTGGTTATCTGGCAAGCAAAATGCTTGCCGAGTACAGAAATTGGTCTCAGATGGCAAGCAAACAATATGACCACCGGTCATCATGGGCCAATGAAACCCTCAACCCTGTTAGCTGTCTCGGTAGCTCAGTCAGCTAGCGTTTGCCTCGTAAATCTGAGGTCCCCGGTTTGAATCCCGCCTGTTACAATTTTTTTCACCGCTTTTCCTGTCTCCTGTTTTTCTTTTGGCCTTTTTTTAATGAAAATACTCTAAATCCACCGAACAAAATTACCGAATGGTTCAGGAAAAAAATTAGCGGATGGCACATAGCCTTGTAAAATTGTCTAACAAGGATTACTTTCAGGAGACGTTTGTCATGTAAGAACGAACAAAAACTGCTTGGCTGAAGTAGGCCTACAGTGCTAAAGTATGCCTATAACTAAAAGGACCGCAGTGTAGCAGATAAACTCACATGGCTAGCGCCAGTTATGTGGTATATTAATATCACCAGCTGCATCCAACCTTTCCATTCGTCGGTTTGGTCCCGGTGTAGCATCGTTGATTGGTCCGAGTCCTCGTTGAAGAATATACCAAGCACCATCATATACACAAACGGCAGCAGAAAGTTAAGTAATGTGTACGCCTTGTTCTCCTTCATAAATACAGTAGTTCTGGAATTCAAAAATTAATCTGTAAAGAATTTTTGCTACTAAAGAACCTCCTTTTTCCGAAGCTCAGTTCATACTCCTCCAATTTCAAACTGAATTTTCACTAAATGACATCATATTTTGGGCACATGTACATGGCTCTCCTTTTCCCAATCCCAATAAATACAACTGTTAACATGAAAAAGTCTTCTTTTCTAAAAGTTTCAATTCGTGTTTCTGGGCTAAAATTGAGTCAAAATGAAATCGAATGACATGTTCAAGGGGAAATGAGATAGTAGAAAGACAGTGCCATCATTCAAGATGGAATTTGCCAAAACAGATTGAAACTAAGCAGAGAGAGGCTAAAAACGTGAAATGTTAGCCATTTGAAACCCAGAACAAAAAAAAAATTCAAAATTTTGTCAAAAATTTTTTGGGGGGGGGGTTTTGGTTAAAAATGGCCTCCAGAGTCATTTTTTACACTCCAAAATGCAAAATTAGTCTTCCTTCTGCATGAAAATAAATTGCATTTGAAATGTGACAAATTAAAGAAAAACAATACTGAAGTGAAAATCGTCATATTTGAAAAAGGTTAGTCTGCAAACTTGAGGGGGGGGGGGATATCCCCTCCTTGAAATTTTTGAGGAGGGGATCATCCCCCCATCCCCCCTCTGGCGGAAACACTGATCCGTGGAACATGCAATATGAATGTGGCTCATTTATACAAGTCGCACATGATCATTTTCTACCAACCGATCACATATGAAGAAGTATGTCATGATGAGTCCTAGTTTGGCCAGTGACATGAGTATTACATAGTAACCAGGCTCAGGTTCGGCTGGTTTTATGGCTTGTCCATTCTGTTGGCAGGTAGCATTACGTTGACCATTTTCTGAAAAACCAAAATCAGGCCTCAGAATGTTCATAGTAGCAGTAGCAGCCATGCTGCTGTAGGAGAATTTCTACACTCACACTAGCAGCCTTGATTCTGCAGGGAAATTTTCATGGTGGAAGTCTTGGTGTTTAAAAAGAATTTTCACAGTAGGAACCGTGGTGCTGCAGCAGAATTTTTACAGTAGGAGCTGTGGTGCTGCAGCAGAATTTTTACAGGAGCTGTGGTGCTGCAGCAGAATTTTTACAGTAGGAGCTGTGGTGCTGCAGCAGAATTTTTACAGTAGGAGCTGTGGTGCTGCAGCAAATTTTTACAGTAGGAACCGTGGTGCTGCAGCAGAATATCCGCAGTAGGAGCTGTGGTGCTGCAGCAGAATTTTTACAGTAGGAGCTTAGGTGCTACATCTGCAAGGGTCACATTAAGGTTTGATTTTCTAACCACTGTGGCCCAGATCTCATTTATGTATCAAGAGAGCCAAGAAAGAAAAGAGAAGAAAAATATTACCTGGTCTATTTTTGTTCACGTTTTTTCTGCAGAAGACGACTTTCTTGCGATACAACCACAATGGAAATGCAATGAGAACACTGAAAATGTAATTTGGGAAAATGATACAGTACGGACCAAATTCATAAAGGGTGGCTTAGACGCATGTACATGTAACTTCCTCAAATGCATGGTGGCAGTGTGTGCATTCAGTGAAGTTACACAAGTCTAAGTCTTAAACACTCTTTATGAATATGGCCTAATGCACACTGTGAAAATAATCCACTCGTATCCAGTCAAATCCAATCAACAATTTCCATGATTCCTTCGGAGTGGCTAAAAATTTTTCAGGGCTCATATCACACCAGTACATCAACTTTATATCAATTAGCATAATTTGCAGAGAACAGGTAAGAAACTAATTAACTGAGTGTGATCACAGCAAACCAGAAATTCTTTGAAAACTTACCACAGTGCGAAGAAAATGGCGGTCATGGTTTGAATGGTGGTGAAGTTTTCGGCACTACTGCAGCATGTGCCATCATTGAAACCCATTTTGTTGTTGCAGTACATGTTGATGAGAATTTGATTATCCTGTGAGAGAAAATATAGTTTAACCCAGATTTCAGGCTTGGAGATGATTACAAGATTAGGAAGTGAAGGCGATAGGAATGGATGAAAACCGTGCAGCAAGGGCAGGAAACCGCTGACTTGGAAATAGGCCACTGACCACAATCTTAGTGAAAACTGTGCAGCAAGGGCAGGAAACCACTGAATGAGGAACCGGACGAACTAACGTCACGACGTGGCGCTGCGATCGATGAGACCGAAGTTTCTTTTTTCAACGTGATTTCCAGTCATTTCCATTAACTTCTGGCGTGAAATCAACCCAATTTTTTCGGTCGCATGACATTAAAATTTACACCATCTTGTCGCGGATGAAAATTTCTAAAATTCCTTTGCTTTTTTCCTTAAAATAAAGGGGTAGGATGGCGATAACGGCAACGTCTTTATCTCATTTTTTCTTGTAGAAAAATGTACAGCAGATTTTTTCATGACGCAACGTCAGCACATAAAACGACGTCAATGACGTCGGTTCGGTCTCATCGATCGCTGCGCCGACCTGTCGGGATAAACGGCACGCCGGTTCCTCATTGGAAACAGGCCACTGACCACAATCTTAGTGAAAACTGTGCAGCAAGGGCAGGAAACCACTGAATTGGAAACAGGCCACTGACCACAATCTTAGTGAAAACTGTGCAGCAAGGGCAGGAAACCACTGAATTGGAAACAGGCCACTGACCACAATCTTAGTGAAAACTGTGCAGCAAGGGCAGGAAACCACTGACCTGGAAACAGGCCACTGACCAAAATGCCAGTAAAAATGGCAGCAAGGGCAGGAAACCAGTGACCTGGAAACAGGGCACTGACCACAATGCCAGTAAAAACGGCAGCAAGGGCAGGAAACCACTGACCTGGAAACAGGGCACTGACCACAATGCCAGTGAAAACGGCAGCAAGGGCAGGAAACCACTGACCTGGAAACGGGCCACTAACCACAATGCCAGTATTACAGTAAAAACGGCAGTAAGGGTAGAAAACCACTGACCTGGAAACAGGCTACTGACCACCAGGAAGAGGTTCACTAATATGAGTTTACTCACCCAAAGTAGCGGTGAACTTGTTAAATGTGTCCCATCCCGGGTTGGATGACTCGTCCCCTGACAAACAAGACGGGATGAACTCCATATTTCAGCTGCACTGTTTTGTCTGGAAAAAACAGAGGTCGTGATCATGAAACTATTAATGACGTAATGCACATGGTGTGACGGACATGAATTTGTCTCCGTGTGTGCTGCCATTTTAAAGCCCAACTGTATGCATTAGGTAACTCTTTATCCCTCCCCACCTTGATAAGACTGGTCTCCTGTCCAACCTATATAGCCAGTGATAACACCAAGGCTGGACTGATACTATGTCGAAACAAAAATGGCCGCCACACCTTCATCCCTTTAGAAGTTCAACGTGCTGGTATAACGTGACTAACCCTTCATCCGGTAAGGTAGCTTGCTTCAACTCATTCTTCTATGTGCAGCAACACTCTCAATGCAATTGGTAACTTAAGATCATTCAAATAGATAGATTTGAACAGTCTTGTCGAGCATGCATATAACACATTGCCTAAAGGTCAAAGGTTACGTCAACTGTCGTGAGATACAAAACCTAACGCATACTGCAGGCTCGTCTTTAAGGCAAGCAAAAAAGTGCATGCACCTCGCAAACAATAGAATTTCTATTGTTTGTGAGGCGCAAGCACTTTTTTGCTTGCCTTAAAAGACAAGGCCTGTACTGTTGGGCCTAGAGTATACTTACAGAATGTCAATGGCAGCCTTGTTGTAATTATCAATTCTGACATTGGTGATTCGTGAGAGTTTCCTCTTGGCCTCATCCACAGGATCTGAAGAGAAGAAGCAAATGTACAGCTTGTCATTCCTATTTTTCAGATACCTAAGAGGTGTGATATTGGCGAGGTCAGTATGAATAGACATGAGACTTGTCTTTGGCCTCTGGCGCACTGGCGAGGTCAGTATGAATAGACATGAGACTTCTCATTGGCCTCTGGTGCACTGTGCAAGTTTCTAAGGGCGGGGATGGTCAGACTCCAGAGTTATTCACAAACTTTGCTTCCTGTGGAACCACACAGATTGGACATGTTGGATAGAGAAAGAGAGAGGATCAGCCTCTGGTGCACTGTGCAAGTTTCTAAGGGCGGGGATGGTCAGACTCCAGAGTTATTCACAAACTTTGCTTCCTGTGGAACCACACAGATTGGACATGTTGGATAGAGAAAGAGAGAGGATCAGTATGAGGTGGGCAGTCTTGAATGCCTAAACCAAAGGAAGCCTGCCCACCTACTGTGATCATGAAGTGGGCAGTCTTAAATGCCTAAATCAAGGAAGGCTTCTCAACTACTGTGATCATGAGGTGGGCAGTCTTAAATGCCTAAACCAAAGGCAACTGCCCCCACCTTCTGTGATCGTGAGGTGGGCAGTCTTAAATGCCTAAATGAAAGGGAGGCTCCCCTGCTGTGATCGTGAGGTGGTCAGTCTTAGATGCAGTTTCACAGTGCATCCCCATCCAACGCACGATGAACCGTCCACACAGAAATTGTGCGGGAGAACCTCTACCTCTCTATGCTGCATAATTTCTGTGTTTCGGAACTGCACCGCAAAACGCACCGGAACCTGGTTTTGATGTGAACACACTTTTAGGCTGGAAAAGTAAGCAAGGCAGTGATGACGAACTCAGACCTTTTTCCTGCATGCACAAAAACAGGTTTGTAACTTGACGAGACTGATCATCTTACCCTGTAAACGCCATAGGACTTTTGTAGTTTTCTTCAATTTTGCAAAATATGGGACGATATACGTCAAATTGACTTTATAGTTCCCAAGTGCATCTGAGGAGTTGTAATGGGCGATTGTCCACTGAAATTTGAACAAAACGTCAAAGAAACTGTAAATCATCGTATAATCAGAAAATTGCAGTTTTAAATGCCTAAACCAAAGAAAGACTGCCCAACTACTGTGATCATGAGGTGGGCAGTCTTAAATGCTGTTCAGAAAGTTACAGCAAAACATCTTTCACTGCACCGTTTGGCGGGGGAAGGGGCACTTACCAGGGCAGCACTAGTAACAACCAGATTTGGTCGTTCTGATCCGTCTTTGCCAAGCCACGATTTGTAGATGTCATACATCGCGCCATTCACCATGGGGATCCAGAAGAAATCCTGAAAAGCGAAAAAAACATTGATTCATCATCGGCCCTTGGTCCTACTTAGATATCTTGATACTGACACTATCAAGTTACTAAGGGTCGTATTTTAGGACGTTCCTTAACGTTAAGGTCAACCTTAAGTCTTATTGTAAAACCATCGAGAACAATAGATCTAAAGTGGACCTTCATGTCAGTTAGGGAACATTCTAAAATCAGATCAGATGGTGAGATGGATAGAGAAAGAGGCAGAGAGAGGATCATTTGAAACAGGAAGACTGTCCACCTTTTTTTTTTTTTTGTTCATTTTTATATAGCGCATTTCCAGTTGAACTGCTCAATGCGCTTTACATTACATTACATTACATCACCTTGTGATCGTGAGGTGGACAGTCTTTTAAATGCCTAAATCAAAGGCAACTACCCACCTACTGTGATTGTGAGGTGGGCAGTCTTAAATACCTAAACCAAAGGCAGACTTCCCGCCTACTGTGATCGTGAGGTGGGCAGTCTTAAATGCCTAAACCAAAGGCAGATTGCCCCACCTACTGTGATCGTGAGGTGGACAGTCTTAAATGCTGTCTCACAGTGCATCCCATCCAACATTCAATGCATAAATGGCAATGCAGCGGCAGTCACAATCACACACTTTCATGCAGCCTATGCCATGTATGTTCCACTTTTAGCCTTTTGCCTCCTTCTCTTGCATGTCTTTTTGCACAGAAGCAGCCCAGACCGTCTTATAGTTTTATTGTACAAAATAGAGACACGACTTACCACTTTTAAGTTGATTTTTTCATCTCTGAACTTTATATTGTGGTGAACTACAGGACGTTCTGGCTTTTTAGGCTTGGGTTTGAACATAGCCACAAACTCATAAAAGAGTTCTCGTATTCTAGAGTCCCCTATGAACACGATGTGGTTATGCCCTCCCCAATATGAAATATAATGCATACAGTTTCTTGCATCACTGGAAAAAAGATAAAGAAATTAATGCATCAGTCAGAGAGACTCAAAAATATTAATGCATCAGTCAGAAAGAGTCAAAGATATTAATGCATCAGTCAGAGAGACTCAGTACGATTCACCCTAACTTCAACATGGGCAAGTGGCAGGCCTGTGCAACAGACACCATAAAGTGAACACAATGATTAAACCACAAATCACAGTATTTACCAGCCTGACTGAGCACAACCTTGGATTTGCTAGGCTCATGGAAAGTAAACCAAGTTACCCTAACATCATTAGGTAACTCCGACATGGATTATTTACCACTGACCTGTGCACATTTCCAAGCTTGGCACTTTGCCCACGTGTTGAAGTTAGGCTGAATCATACTTTACCTCTACACAGCTGACTGACTTCAGGAATCAGGAACTTAAAGTATAATTTGGAGCAGTTCATTTACTTACTTGTTTGAATAGTGATGCATCATACACCCGTACGGCTGCCAGACATTCTGACCCTGGAAACGACCATCAGCCATCAGCCATTTACACGAGTCATTCCCTGCAAAAGTGGTGTAATAAGAGCACTATTATTCATCTAGAAGTCAATCTCCAGAATTCACGAATTTTCGACCCCAACCGGGGTCTTTTTCAAGTGGAACTTTATAATCTGAAACTCTAGAAAAGACTTCTTGCTTATTATCATTTTGTGTGTCAATTTTGTGCTATTCTGTATCTTGGATTCATCTAGAAGTAGTACTACTACTAGGTAAAAGTTCACCTATTTCAATATGCATTGGATGTTAGATGGACATGGACTATGAGATGTACTATTTAAGACTGCCCACCTTGGAATTGGTGGGCAGTCTTCCTTGCTCTCTCTTTTTCTCTCTTGCTTTCTCCGTTCAATTCTAATCTGTGGTTTCACAGTTAGTGTAGTTTGTCAACAGCTCCTCTGAATCTGAACCTTAGCCAAGCCCTAACGCTAACCGCAGGTTAGGTAGGATTGGGCCCCTACCAGCATTAACAAATTACAAGTACTAGATATATGACATGATCATTGCCCTGTTGTTTTGGCACAATATACAGGATTGGCAATTAACTGCTTTATAAAACTACAGGATTGGCAATTAACTGCTGTATAAAACACCAGCAGTATTGTCATGATTGTGAGTAAATTCCACCATCATCATACACAGAGGAAAGTTATCATCACTAATTACGATGCAGCTGCAAACAGCGCAAATCACAAATCAGCAAATTGCACATTATGGTTCAATACATGACAAACATGACTTTTTCTCATGAGGGTTATATAATTATTGAATTGAATAAGAGAACTATGTGAAACAAAGGCACTTGGGGTCTGGGGGTAATTTTAGTCTAAAAGATTAGACAAAACAATTTTTCATCTTTTTACTGTTTTTTGTGCTAGGCTATCATCATTCAATGGCAAAAAATGAAATTGAGGAAACCTGAATTGAAGTTGAATTGAAAGTAAAAAGAAAAAGATAGGGAAAAAAGAGCAGTAGGCTAGCAGTAGGCCTAGGCCTAGGCCATCGGGTCGGAGTAAACTGGCTCAGTCTGGTCAGTCAATGAAGACCGCCCTTTTTTTTTGAGCCTTTGGCTTTGGCTTGAGAGGTGGGCAGTCTTCTTTTAAAAAAGCCGTAGGCCTAGGCCTAGGGCCTAGGGCCTAGGCCTAGGCCTATATCTAGGTAGGCCGGTAGGGGCAATAGAGAGTGCACAAGTAGACCGAAAACTCCTGTCTCCGAACATAACAAAGTTATGATTCTACGACCGGATACATCAATACAAACTCCTATGGGGACTAGTGTAAACGAAAATTTGCATATCAATAGGGCGAACACGCTGCACTTTTATTGCGAATATCTCGAAAACCTACAGCGAAAATTGCTTTTAATACCAAATATTTGTAATGTTCATATAAAACAGTAGGTGACTGGACCATTTTGATTGTAATCTGACCAGAACACATTGGTTTAATTGCTTTTCTTCGGTGCGATCTTGCATCGCGCCGAACTTGGCTGCCATAATGTTTTGATGACGTCACTTTCGGCGTTTGCCTTTGCTGTCATCGGAAATCGCCGAGTGTTTCCGATTGCTCAAACTGCGCCTTCTGCGCATGCGCAATGGTGAAAGTTTATTCCTCCAAGGGCGAAGAAACATCCGATAATTACGACCTTTCGAACCTTCAACTCCCAAGTGACCTTTCGCTCCGGAAGTCAACAAACCAATGTACAGGGATATGGCGGCGTGTTTTCACTGTCCTTCAAACTTCGGATTTTAAACGCCTTACAAGTGGTCAGATTTTTTGGGCAACGGTAGGAGTGTCATCTAGAACATTGAAACTTCATGATAGGATACTTTTTAAATGATGTCCTGCTTCCAGAGCTTCACCAGCAGTGAAAACATTTACCCCTTCTCAGACGGGAGAATTTCCTCCACACAACATGGAGTGCTGAATCACGACGTAGAATATCCCAAATATTCGAAGTCGTGAATTTCATGATATTTCATGACTAGCCTAGTGCACAAGTGGGTGCATGACCAACCATGTCCATGTCCATGAGCCATGAGTGACGATCCAACATCCAATAGGCATAGGCTTAGGCCTACATGTACATAATACATGCAGCATCACACAAAGCACAGTGAGACAGAGAGACTTCCACTTCTGTCAGTCACTGATAGTCATCAGGTGAGGTGGTGTCAGCAGTGGCAGTGTCATCGTACACAGTCGAATCGCCTGCTTTTCAGATACGAAATTTCACTCCACAAACATTTATACTCACCATATTTATATCTGATCGCTCCGTGATACAGAACGAAGGCTAAAACCATACAAATTGCGATACATTTTGCCGTATTGACGTTGAAAAAATGAACAATTTCACGAGGTGCTTGGCCGTGTTTGCCCAAGTCGACCATTTTGGCATCTCTCTCCACGCGAGATTGCTATGGTGGGCGAGAATCGCCGAGAATGGAGTTCCCCCATCGCCACATAGATGTCGCCACCTCCTGGGCAGAAAGTTTGGTTCTCATTGGCGAGAATGGAGTTCAGCAATTGGCGCATAGATGTCGCCACCTCCTGGGCAGGGTGGGGTGGTACACTTAATTGGTGAGCTGGCCTTCTGAACTTCGCTCTGTGGCATTCATCAGACTTCCAATTTTTGGTTCACTAGAGTGACCATTATTATCATCCTTGATTTTCTTTCACGGTTTAGGGCTATGTTCGCGGATTTCTCAGCCATGGTTCAACCTTTCGAGCTGAAATTTGGAGGGGATGATTTTTGTGTTATAAACGCGTGTCTGAGCGCTTTTTGGTAAATATTTTCCCCTATTTTTTAGATATTAGAAATTTCAGAACTTAGAGGCTATTTAAAAATTGGCTGTTCCGCTCTAACTTGTGAAAGAGGAATAGCATTCCTTTGATACGTAAATATGATAATGTACAATTGATAACAAAGGTTCCTTTCGTTGATCACGCTGAAATAAATAGTATTTGTCATCATTTGGGAGAAAAAGTTTGCATCTACGAGGCTACGGTAGCTATGCAGAGGTGTTACGATGCCTGATTGGATGGAGATTCGCGCAGGCCGCTGACGATACGTACTGTCGACAATAGACTTCCCGTCACGTCGCCGTCCCCGTCCCCGTCGTCGGCAAACAAGTCACTGCTTATCGATGTTCGGACCGCCTCGTGAAAAAGTGCTTAAGACAATTGACGTCCGCGATACTCATTCGTCCGCAAAAGGCGGGCGGATGCAGTGTTGAGCATTTCGAGGCAAGAAAGTACTTTTTCGCCCTCTTCACAAAGAAACAGTGGACGGTGGATTAAGGAGTATTCTGTGTTGCTTTATTTCCAGCATCCATAGGAAGGCCTACAGAGTGAGAAGAATGTTTTACACCCACCAAGCGATCTGGTGGTAGCCAACTAGACTAACACTATCAACAGGTAGTGACCCGACCAGGGCCCGGTTGCACCAAAGGTCGTAGTTAAAGGAGCACGGTATTGGATCTCAAATGCGTTATTTGACTGCCGACGTAGAGGGAGCCACCTAGCGGCAGTGAGACGAACTGCATAACAAAACGCAGTAAATCGGGTCATTCGCCGAGACGTAGTCAGACCCTTGGGTTGGAGAGTGGCGCGGTGGCGCCGGCTGTCGAGAAAAAGTGGCAATACCGTGCTCTTTTAAAGTTAAGAACAAAAATGGGTTGCACCATCGATGTCTTAATAGGACATCGCCCAAACGTTCTTGCCTATGCAGTTACGACATGTCTTAGGGGTTGTCCCAAATTCCATATCTTACGATAAGAACTTAAGTTTGGTGCAACAGGGCCCTGAAATGGAATGCTCAGCATGTAAACAATGCTTTTAAACATTTATGAAAACTGTGATTGACGGAGGCCATCCCATGACGTAATGTCGATGAAGATCCCTTTCTCCTTAGTGAAGTGACAGCACAATGGCCTACTGCAACGACTGAGGGTTTTGCTTCATGAAACAATCTTCTCTGGCTGTCACAACCTCTAGTGAACATGAGTAGCTTGTGATGGCCTCCTCCGTACTTACCAGGGCCAATAATGCTATAGCGTCGGCCCTGACGGAAAAATGAAATACAAATGTGTCACCGATTTTTCGCCTTTTCCTCTCACGTTATCTATTATTCAAATCATTTGCGATCAAAAAGTGTCCCGAAAAAAGAAACTTGAATTATTTCATCGGCTCGGAGTTTTTTGAAACGGGTTTTCAAGGCGAAAGACATCGATTCGCTTCCTACCAGATTTGAACCCACGGATCCTCGCATAAGGCATCAATGGCCAGCACTCAGGGCAGCATTAACCACTAGGCCAAATCCCGATCTTCTGAAAAGATGGTTCAATGACGTATGTTAAACGAGCGGCGTCCATCAGTACCCTGCGAGTAGTCCAAACAATCTCCGACCCAAACAGTTTTATGTTATGCGAGGGGTCACATACAAAGGAGATACAAATAGAGAACATGAAATAGAAACGGCTTTCCAAGACGAAAAACATCGCTTCCTACCAAGTTTTTGGTATATGAGATATAATAATAATCACAGGGCAGACGACGGCGGATGTTCTTGTCATAAAATATATTTATTTAGGTTTAATAAATCTCATACAGAAATTTACACACAAAAAGCTAATCCTGGTCACTGGCCTAACATTCATCTAAAAACCTAACAAAAGCATGGTACAGGTACAGGTGTAATGTATGAGAATGCCTCCCGTATGACAATGCCCGCTTTATTGTTCGGCGGACACTCAAATACAGAAAGACATGTTGATCAGTGCCTCCCCCATTGTCACGTCGCGGCTTATTCCGTCAATCTTTTGTTGGGAGGCACT
>NMRB01001301.1:94921-117407 GCA_002633025.1 Notospermus geniculatus
GGGGGGCAGTGAAAAACATTACACCGGCCGTATTTACAAAATGTGGCTGCTGAATAATGTCTCGCGAATAAATATGTTTTATCAAAATGCATCCAGAACATCGAAGGCTCCGCCAGCGGTCATGGCACACTGGGGCCGTTTAGACGACAGGCCAAAAACCACATTCTGATTCGATCCGATCAGATTGCCCACATCCTGGACCGGATGTGTTCCCAAGTTTTTGGATAGCGTTTACGCGGGCAAGTTATTAGGGAGGTTTCGGAAGCGCCCGGTTAGGCCATACGACGGGTATACCCACACAATAGATAAACGTCGTCGTAGGGCCTAACCGGGCGCTTCCGAAACCTCCCTAATCTGGCCACATTCGACTTCAAATTACACTCGTGGAACTCTCCACACCGAGTGCGGTCAGTGGAGGTTAACCACATCAATGCGCATGCGCGCAGGTAGAATGAATCCGGATTGGGTATCATTCGCGCTTCATAGACGAGAATTTTGGTCGTACATGTAGTGGTCCAATGCGGTCGAATTCTGGTTCGGGACCACCAAAATCGGTGGTCCATTTTAAATCCAGATTCGACCACACTGGGTAGCGTTTACACGCAAGAGTTTTGAATCACATTCGGATTCGATCGGATCGCATGTGGATTTTTGCATGTCGTCTGGGGATGTCCTTTCCAAAAATCCTATCGAAATGGTTTGAGATACGCAACTTGTACGGATTACGTGCTTAGCTTATGTAGTGACCACAATGGAGATTCGGAATGTACAGGGTATATACAGTACACACATAGTAGAAATATCCGTCAAGTAAGTTGCACACCTCACCACTCTCTGCATGAACCTCACAAATGCGCTCGAGTTGAGTTGTTTTAGCACATTCTAATTGTGGATGGTGAGGTTTCTTCGTAATATTAGGGAGGTTCAGAAATCAAACGAAAGTAAACTTTACGACAACGTTATTTTTCATACTACTCATTCACCAGAGTTTATATTACATTTTCGGTACAAAAATAACTTTCTCGTTACCGTTTACGTTTCTAGTTTGATTTCCAAACCTCCCTATTGTCGATGTCGGACAGGTAGGCAACGTTAAAATCTATTTACAGTAAAAAATATATAAAGAGGCCTAAACACACACACACAGCTGCGTAAAAATGTCAGAAAAAGAAATCCACCGGTTTCGCAGAAACATCAGGGCAGCAGAAATTTCTGCAAGGACATCGTTCATGAGGTCCATCTTATTGGAAATGGAGGTCCATCTTATTGGAAATCCCAAACGTATCCGCAGTTTCGGCGATCGAGTGCCCAGTTGCAACACAATCCAGTTGCAAAGTAAGTCGCAACGCAAAATCAGCTTGAAAATCACAGGTGGATTTCTAGCTTTAGCCTCACTGGTTTGCAATGTTCCAGATCCTCAGACGACACTCCCACATGCCAGATGTGAACCATAACTGTTCGGTTCAGGAGAACACGCCAACAACGGTTCGTCATCTTTGGGCACAATGTCTGTGTACTCCACCTGGAGGCCCTCATCAGTCAGACACCTGATCTCCTCCTCTACCCTCAGCCTCTCAGTTTCCCGCAAAGCCTCCTCAAAGCCAGAGAGTTTGTCTATGTCCAGGCCAAGCACGGACGGCGTTTCTTCGTTGTGCTTAAAATTGATACAGAACACGACTTCAGTATTTTTCACATCCTGAGAACATCAGGGGTTCTGAGCGCTCGCTCCATTCGTCACCGCGGTGACGAAGGGAACGCTTAGAACCCTGATGTTCTCAGGATAATTTTTCAGGGCATTTCGAACGGACTGGAGCAGGTAACGTTGGAATGGAGCAACGGTAACAGGTGCTCTGCGTGCGATGCTAATACCCCCATCACACTGAAGTCGTTCTCAAAACGTCCTGCCCCGTCCTAAAAAAATCGTAAAACGGGCTAGAACGTGAACCCTTGGCCAAATAATGCTTCGATGTACTGGAGCACCCTTCCCATCCACGAAGTTCGTAAAAAGACTGTAAAAAGACTCCATTCCGTTCGCACACAGTCTGAGCCCGTTCGGCAAAATTTTCAAGAACGTACTGAGAACGAACTCAGTGTGATTGGGGTATAATGCCTCGATGTTCTGGAGCACCCTTCCCGTCCATGAAGTTCGTAAAAAGACTGTAAAAAGTTGCCACTACGTCCACTCCGTTCGCACACAATTTGAGCCCGTTCGGCAAAATTTTCAAGAACGTGCTGAGATCTAGCTCAGTGTGATTGGGGCATTAGACACCGGAAAGTATACGTAAGTACCAGGCAGCCGTCGATTTCACTGCCGCCGCTGAAGGCATTGGCCGGACCGATTGCCGAGATTTCCGTGCTGCACAACTTACCGGTACCCTCTCAGGGCCGAGGGTCCTAAAGAGTCTCTCCCAGAAATGAGGCTTAACACTCTTGTCACTCCAGTCAAGGAACGTCTTCCCCATCAGTTTCCTTGGAATCCGACAGCTGTCGTACCTCACCAGGAGCAGGGAATCGTCCTTCTATTGTAAGGAAGTGAAAATTTCATTCAGTGATTTTTGAGGCCAGAAAATGACCATCATTTCACGGTCCTTGTTTTAGCAAGTCCATTCGTACGCCATCTATTGATGATCCTTCACTTTTGGCGCCAATCATGCCAGTGTTCAGTGGGTCTATGCCTATGGCCAACTAAACACTGGGGACATGACAAGTGTACACATGTACACAGGCAAAAACGTTGGATGAAAATTGGATATCCAGGCATTTTCTATATCCATTTTTCATCAGCCGGATGAAAATTGGATATAGAAAATGCCTGGATATCCAATTTTCATCAGAAATGTATATCCATTTTTTATCAGATCTATATCCAATTTTCATCCAACATTTTTGCCTGTGTAGTACACTCATTGTGAGTCACTAAAGTTAGCGTTGTGTTTTTCTGACGTCAGTCTATATGACATGGTCCATGGACCATGTGTTCACCTGGGTGAATGTACCAGAAGAACAAATAACAAATTTAAATCTAAATGTTCCCGGGGAAGCCTTGAGTTCCAGGTACAGAGGGTACCCAGACACCTGATCACACTGATATTAGGTCAAATAGCCACGAAACGTGCCACCAAATGACAAAATTTTGACCTCTGTGGCCTTGAAAAGTAGGTCAAATCAAAACCCCGTTACATATGTTATGTATCCTCATTAGATACACCTATGATAAAAATTTGGAGACGATCCTTTCATTAGTTCAGGAGTTACTGCACTTTTTGTGTTTTCGGTTTCAGTCACCTGGTGGCCAAGCCAAGAATCGAATCGGACCGAAACTTGGTGTCATAGGTCATATGACCTAGGGGTATAATGTACCGTATGTACCAAGATTCAGATCAATAGCCCCAGCGGTTACGAAACGTACCCTGCTAACGGACGACAACGGACTCTGCACCATCGTAAGAGCTCACCACAGGTGAGCTAAAAATGGCTACTATGGTACCGATGCTTACCATAGTTATTAGCCGGTGCTGTACATGCTGCAGTTCAAATTGGCCCCAAACAGACTTCAGAAAATTCTTTGACATCACCACTATTGTCCGCTTGCTCTTGTAGATGGCTTCCATAATATTGTGAACAACTTCTTCCCCTGCAAATTCATTTTTGTACAGTTTATCGCAGTCATCAGAGACGACGCCAATATAGTGACCTTCAAGAAATCAGTATAATCTCCATTGACAATCAGCGGGAGGACGCTCAACTAGAAGAATAACTCTGGTGTACGTCGTCATCTTCTTAGTAGCACAAAATACGGCTGTTCCTTTAATGAAGCATGCTCCCACAGATTAGCAATGGACAGAGTGAACCTACGTTCTTTGTAGGTTGCATTTGAATGAAACATACCTGGCATGAAGCATTTGAAGTCGATGCAAACTCGGTAACCTTCATTTTCGAGATTCTTCATTAGGATGTCTTTGACCCAGGCGCGGTCGATGGAACTGTACGAGATGAATACATCGTATTCTATGGGGTGATTTGGAGCTGCAACGAGAAAAAGACATGCAAGAAAAGGGTAAGAAGGGCCAATCAGAAAGTGCGTTACGGCGGCGTCGGTTAAACCTGTGAGGATGGCTTATTATTGGATGCGTTACGGCGGCGCCGGTTAAACCTGTGAGGATGGCTTATGATTGGATCCCTCGTTTAACAGCGCCGTCTATTGACGATCCTTCACTTTTGGCGCATCATAGGCCCACCATGCAGTGCTCAGTGGGTCTATACCAACGGCCAACTGAACACTGCGGACGAGTGTATCGTAAAATCGACCCATCTTTTTTACCTTCGTAATTCTCCGAGTTCTCCCATGGCAGATTTTCAACATCGTCTTCTTTTTTTCTCTTCCGGGCACAGATTACTATGGCGCCGAAAATAAATATGGCTGCAACACCGCTTCCAACGGACACCCCGATGATGAGCAGTTTCAGATTCATTTCTGCAGCAAGGAAAAAATCGTGCTGGCGTCAAGCTATCGCGTGTTTCTCCAGCCAGAGTCAAGGTGGCCAGACTTTTCTCCAGCCCGAGTCAAGCTAGCCCGACGTATCGAGGTGCCGACCCCGCGTAGATGAGAATTCCCCGTTTTCGACAACACCAGACTTATCAACTCGGGTAAACGTTCGGTTGGAAACTCGGGCTAGCTCGACACAGACAAATATCGTTTAAAAGACTTAACGAATGAATCAGAAAGTAGTCTGGAATAATTTTTATTTTCATCTACATAGAAAAGAAAGGAGGGTCAAATATTTGCACTTATTTACCCTGTTTTTGTTTATCTTTCAGCGCGAGATTGAGCGTCCGGTTATCAGAGCCACACTGGTTTTGCGCGTGACATGTGTAGTCACCGATATCTTCTGCCTGCAATTTAAAAAAAAGTGCGGTCAAGAGTAAAATAAAATCATGCCGACCGCCTTATTTTCATTGCGCTACATTTACATTGGGCGTTGTGTGCAAATCTTAAAGGAGCACGGTATTGCATCTCAAATGCGTTATTTGACTGCCGAAGTAGAGAGAGCCACCTAGCGGCAGTAAGACGAACTACAAAAATGCATTACAAAATGTATGTTAGTAAATCGGGTCAATTCGCCGACAACGTAGTTAGTCCCTGGGTTGGAGAGTGGCGCGGTGGCGCCCGCTGTCGAGAAAAAGTGGCAATACCGTGGTCCTTTAAGTAAAAGCATTTTGCTAACTTATGAATACCAGCTATTGTGCTTGTACATGAACTTCCTGCATTTCGTCGTTGGCCGTCAGCACAGGTTTGATAAAATCTAACGCCTCCAGCCAGAAACTCAATGCGGTAATAGGGGTGTTTTTAAAGTCGACTGACCGAAAGCTGCATGTCGACTCGTCATTCAGCCGGGTCAGTCGATGTTTAAAAATACCCCGACCGCATTGAGTTTTGCCGCAAATGTACGCTTGGCCAAAAACCCGACATTGTTTCCAGTAAAACATTTTGGGCCCACTACTCACAGTGATGTTGAAAATGGTGAGCCCCAAATAGGTTTCATCGCCAACCATCCGTGGTTCCCACTCATGTTTTGCTGTGTCGTTGAGGAGCATACCGTCACGTGACCAGCGGTATTTAAGCTGTAAAACATGTAATTATTTCTTACTTTACTTTTGCTGGGTGATGCCAACATTTTCACAACATTTCAACAACGTTGAGCAACGCGAACCTTCCATGCATTACGTACATACACGTACACTACACTGGTCAACCATGCATTGTACGTACATACATGTACACTACACTGGCCAACCATGCATTGTACGTACATACATGTACACTACACTGGCCAACCATGCATTGTACGTACACACATGTACACTACACTGGCCAACAAATCATAGCTACATTTTGACATGAGAAAATTCTTTGGTTACTCTATCTACATTTATTTTAGAAACACAACGTTTCAACCAGTGTACCCTGGCCGTCCTGGCCGTAGTCCTGTGTACACAGGACTACGGCCAGGGTACACTGGTTGAAACGTTGTGTTTCTAAAATAAATGTAGATAGAGTAACCAAAGAATTTTCTCATGTTTAGTTTCACCTATCTAAAATGTCACTCAAAGAAGCTACATTTTGAACAGCATGTTGAACTTTTTTACACAGGTGAAAAAGTTTCAACATGTTGTTCAAAATGTTGAGTGTACAGACACTCTAGACGACATTGTCTAACAAGGTGTTACTCAACTTTTGGAAAACAACGATTGTAGTTGTATCTCCATGTACAATATAATCATTGAGCGCATGGTTGGTTGATGGAATAGCCATACAATGTGGTGCGGCTGTCACACCAATTGATCATGTCCCCGCCGATCACAAATAGAAAGTCCGGCTTTATCACTAAAGCCAAGCGCACATTTGCGACAAAACTCAATGCGTTAGGGGTGTTTTTAAAAGTGGACTGACCCAACGCTGTCGACTCGTCATTCAGCCAGGACAGTCGATTTTAACAAACACCCCTAAAGCCTCCCTTATGTCGCCCCAGAACTAGTTGGCAACTGATAATCGGCGCGTAGTTGGAACTAATTAGTCACAACTACTAGGTGACATAAGCTCTCGGGCGTCAGAGAGTAACTAGTTGCCAACTAGTCACAAACTAAAAATATCCAGATCCTGAAAGTCGCACATGTTCAACTTCAGCGACTAGTTGACAACTGTATCCTGAAGACAGCCAATGAAATTCGCTTTACATTCCACGTGGCCTAACGTGACCACGTGACCAATCACCACGTCACTTAAAATCAAAGGAAATCTTTGTCGACATAAGCACTCAAAAGACGGCGATAAACTAGTTCCAGGTAGTTGTGACCGATCGGTATTTTTCTACTCGGTGGCGACATAAGTTAACAGTTGCAACTTGTTGACGCTATTTCTATCACAGCGTAGGGCGACATATTAAGCGAGGCTTTACGCATTCAGTTTTGTCGCAAATGTGCGCTTGGCTTTATACTGCGTTCACACTGAATGCGATTTCAATCCGAATTCCGTAGCATACGGTGATGTTCGCTTTGTTGACCTACCCCAAAGACATTCTTTCCAGTAGAAATGACACACGTCAAGTTGACATTTTCACCGTAGCTGACGCCATCATGGGGTTCAATGATGGCGTTAGTGATTCGGGCAGGGACGTCCGCACACTGGGAGGCTGAAAAGGCGAGGTAGAATTTTGTGAAAAGGCGAGGTAGAATTTTGTGAAAAGGTGATGTAGAATTTTGTGAAAAAGGGGAGGTAGAATTTTGTGAAAAGGTGATGTAGAATTTTGTGAAAAGGCGAGGTAGAATTTTGTGAAAAGGTGATGTAGAATTTTGAGAAAAAGGGGAGAGGTAGAATTTTGTGAAAAGGTGATGTAGAATTTTGTGAAAAGGGGAGGTAGAATTTTGTGAAAAGGTGATGTAGAATTTTGTGAAAGGGAAGGTAGAATTTTGTGAAAAGGTGATGGTAGAATTTTGTGAAAAGAGGAGGTAGAATTTTGTGAAAAGGTGATGTAGAATTTTGTGAAAAGGTGATGTAGAATTTTGTGAAAAAGGGGAGGTAGGGTTTTGTGATGGATTTTAACAACAGTGTTGGTAGGCCTAGGCCTACTCACCGGTTACGATGAGGTAGTCACTGGCACTGGCAGTCTCTCCTCTTCGATTCCTGATGAAACATTTATACGTGCCCGTGTCCTCCATCATAATATTTCTGATCAGCAAAGACGAACTGTCGTCGTGAGTCTCAACCGTGAATGTAAACACAAGTCAAGGTAAATGATATTAAAATGTTGCAGAATGAAAGAAAGAACATTGAACATTGCTAGTTCAATGCATTTTCGTCTAGAAGTTTCCATTCCGTATCATTGCCCAGTTATGATTTTGTAATACTCAAGTTGGAAATGGAGTCAACTACACGAAAATATTCCAAACTTTGCGAGCCGTTGTTTTCTACCCAACAATACTGCCAATGATTATGCAAGCACCTATTGGTACCCTATCCAACTGGTAGTAGGAGCTGTTATCGGTATCACCAGTCCACCATTGTCACGTGATCGGCCGAGAAGCAATCGATTCAACCAATCATCACGTTCTTTCGGCTCACGTGATAACGGACGACACGCGGCGTCGATCTCAGAAGCCCTAGCGGTGAGATATGGAACTAATCTATGTCTGCATTCTACGAAAAAGGATATCGTGTGCCATTGGTTGGTTTGTCATCCTTGGTCCACGTGACCTTGAATTTCGAATCCGATTTGATGTTGCATCGTAGTGTGACCAAATGGGTACCTTCTGGAACATCCGATGGCCACGTGACGTCCCTGTCTACGTTGAGACTGGCAGCAACAGAGGCGAGAAAAAGTGACAGTGTTGCCGCGGCCCTGTTCATCATGGCGGAGATCTGTGAGGAGGATATTGTCTGGTAGCAAAAATCGAAGTGTGAAGGGACTCACGTGCTCACCGACCGGGGAGTGTTGACTCAAAACTACAAATATTGGCAGTGAATCCTTCCGTCCAAGTGGAATAAGGTGAATCCCGTCAGCGGAATTTCCTTCCTTGAAGAAAAAGACCATCTGACAACAGCTTGTGACGGGAGGACAGCTTACTACGGAGACACCACAGTCCAGTCCTGACCTCTGTAGTAATAAATCCAGTCCTTGTAAGCGGGCAGCCACCAGGTGATGTGAGGGCGATATCGCACGCGATCTGATCGCCACCGATCTTCTCGCCAGCCACCGTAGACTATGCAATATTGATATTGGGCGATCAGTGCTGTCGAGAAGATTCCAAGCATCAGTCCAGCGCACACCTGGCGTCAACAGCCGATCACTTTGCTCGGTGGCGATCAGATCGCTTGCGATATCGCCTGGTGTGCTGCCCGCTTCGAAGAATCGTCGCTCCACGATTGTGCGTTATTCAGAGGTCTGGCTGTACGTCACGTATGGGGCTAGGCCTACCCTGGGTGGATGATCATACGACAGCAGACCGGGCCTACTGTAGAGCCAAGCAGTGCAGCTTCGTCGCGTGGGAATCGAAAGCGAAGTCTATTCACCAACTACGTGTATTTTATGCGACGTAAATCACACGCCATAATAATTCTGGCAATTTTTCCAAACCGAAAAATATTTCCCAATATTCACAAAGCGAAAGCACTTCGGACATTTATACGTATAATACCTCAATTGGATTGAAATCCTTGTAGGCCTAGGCCTATATTATTAACAGTCCAAATGTTCCAATTTGAAAACTACCTGAATGGTCGAGCATTTTAGCATCAATCGCAGTTATTATTCTTGTTTTTATGAAGTATAAGTACTGTTTGTGTAACACTTTCCATTTATCAGCAGTTTTATACCTTTGGGGTCAGGCTATTAACGAGAAGCACGAACACTGGTCAGGCCAACAAATACATGTACTAAGCGATCGATATCCAGCCGGTTCTCTGCAAACTAAGCCTGTTTACCCAACCCTTTTTACACAGAGTCGGTTCGAGGCCAGGGTCCATATTCATAAACATACCAAAAATAGATAAGCCCGCTTTGAACATACTTAAGTCAAAGTGTGATACTTATCTTTTGTGTTGAACAAAGGATAAGTGTCACACTTATACTTAAAGTAGTTTTATGAAATGGACCCAGGGCACGTAGCATCTTAAACGAAAATTTTCCCTTTAATCTTTTGTTTGGAACAATAGATTAAAGATAATGTATCACGACTTCATTGTTTACATTCAATGTTTGTAAACATGGATGTTTTACATCATGTTATTTTGGATTTTAGGGACATGCCAACCCACCAAATTGAATACTTTTGGTATCAAAAGAATATTTACAGGGGCATGCCACCAACAAACTACTCATAAGACAATAAACCACTGGATGTAAACAAACAAAATGTAAATAAACAATGATTTTCGTGGCCCGCGAAAATACCCGTGATACATTATCTTTGAAGGGAACTGTTTCACTAAGATGTTTTATGCATACGGCCCTTGGGCCCGTAGGCACAAAACATCTGTAAAATTGACCGTGAAGTTCTGAAATTTGGAGCAAATCATTGAAATCCACCGCAGATTTCAATGTTTCTAGCATAGTGCACCCACCCCCTCTTTTCTGAAATCGTGGATCCGCCCCTGAGTTGCAGGTTGCAAAGCAAGTCGCAAAGCAGAAAACAGCCAGTGGATCCCTAGCTTAACTCGCACGCACTCTGTCATACGTGCGAGTTTGGTAGCAATGCTACTCTAAGAGGACCTGGGGCCGTATGCATACGGCCCCTGACTTCTTCAGGATGTAGACACTTACACCTAGATGCAGTAGTCCTCAACAGAATCGTCAAACAAAGTCACACACCACAAAGGTCAGATCATGGGCCCTCTTTCCTCCGAAGTAATCCCCCTGACTCATCGAGGACTTGAAAGTGAAAATGGAACTCCGAGATATGGACTTAACATTTGGAAAACCCACTCGCGTTTTTTACATTGAAAATGGCCGGTTCAAGCAGGAAACCAAAAACCAACCAGTGCCTCTTCGTGTGGGCGAATGGGGCCAGTGATTAGAAATGGTTGAGTGTGCACCCAGGAAAGATTCAAGTGACACGTCTTCAGTTAACCCATTGGGGCCGGATGACGATATTATCAGGCTTTGGCCTGTACCACACACCCTTGTGCATTCAAACTGACATAGAATCGTAACCAGTGGACCGATTGATGATCTCTTTGCATTGCATATTTTTTAATGCCAGACTACCTCCCCCCTGAATACGCGATTTCGCTCTGTTTGAAGAAACCTCGGTAAAATTGCGCTTTTACCTTTGTCCTGGGGCCTACATTGTAGATTGACAGGCTCCAAAGTGCAAATCTGACTCGTTGTGACAAAATGGCCATATCTCCGGAACGGAAGCAGCTACGACGGCGCGACTAGCGCCAAAAGAAAGAGTAGAAAAAAGTAGCTTCATTCTGACCAATTTTCAGAAGCGTAGGAGCAACGGTTATCGAGATATGGACGTTTAAAGATTGACAACCTGACGAAAACGTAGGCAGAATGCGACCATTTCCTCACAACTTGCATCGTCGGCTCTGATCTGTTTCTCTCACGGACATTTTAGAACAAGCAGACCTGCATGAGGTCGTGGCCCATTTAGTTGCCTCCAGAATGAGTGCCTTGTCACCAGTTTTGGTTGAAAATTGTGGGAGCTAGGCGCATTTTTGTAGAGACACCAGAAATTCATGTTACGAAATGTACATTTTTCAACTTCATCCCGGCCCCAAAGGGTTAAGAGCGTTAGGTCACACAGTACATTTTCTGGAAATATCTTTTTAGAATGAACTTGAGAAGGGTCGGGGTTCTGGCCCTTCAAATTTTGGCCCATCGTAAGTGCATTCTTTCTCGACCAAATTACAAAATGAGACCATCGTCAACCAGGTATCAAAAGATAACTATCACACTCTTAAAAGTGTGTTTATGAATATGGAACCAGAAATCTTGTCTGTGCGGAAGAGACGCCGAATGTTTTCGTAAAACCCCCGAAACGCCAACGCGAGCGCCAAACCCATTGTTCGATAAAAAATGATAAACTTTGCGTTGGCGTTCGTTGGCTTTGCAACTCTCTCAGGATTCACGGATTACATTGTTAATGTCTTTGTCCATAGATAGAAAACTCCCGAAAAAATATATCAGAAATATATCCAGAATTTTTTGGTACGTTAATAGACAAATGTGAGTGTTAGGCCTACAACTAAAGCAGGCTCCTAATTTCCGGAAAACAATGAGGAACAAAGGTCTGTTAGAGCTTCCGTGCAATTAGTCAACTTCCTCCTCTCTTCGTGCATGTAATTAGGCCTACTGCTTCAGTTAATTACAAAAATCTGGAAATCCCACGGTCGGTTTTGTCGTGGTTTGCGGCCCATCATTGGCTATATCAGTGAATGAAACTTTTAAAAGGAGGTTATCTACGTACGTGTGTGCGTACATGTATCTGCATGTGCGTAGTCGGTTTACGGAGGGGCACATCCACCCTAAAAAATGAATTGCTCCGAACACGGAATTTCTAACCTTGTTTACACTACATAAAAGTCCGGGCCTTCTGCGTTTCCACCTATGAATCGCCGTGTCTAAATAAAGCCCGGGCTTTTAAAACCCATACATGCTCAAAAAGCCCGGGCTTATTTCAGACCAGGTGTAAAGTTTTTCAGTGTTTCCGTGTGTCAGTGTTCCCCCTATTGTTCTGGAAACACTGGCAGATAGATCGGCACATTTCTCTGTGTGTCCTCCATTGTCGAGTCGCGGGTTATTCCGTCAGACAATAGCAGGGAAACACTCGCAGATGGGGAACGCTCAAAAACGTTACACCGGGCTTCGAAAAGTCCGGGCTTTTTCAGACAGGTGACCAAGGCTTATTTTCATCCTGTTACAAGGTCACGGAATGGAAAATTCCCTAGCCTAATGGAATATGTTATAGTTTGGTGTATTGTTTAGAGTGTCTACTGTTTTATATATTACTAGCAAGAACCCGTGGCAGTCGGCTATGAGTTTGGCCGAGGTTGGAATGCACGGCATGACTGGAATTGGTGCAACACTGTGTGCGGTAGGGAGAATTTATAGAAAGCAATCGAACAACACCGTTAAAAAAAGTAAAATTGCTACCAAAACTAAGTCCCCTTCACAAATTAAACCACCCGTTGCATCAGGATATGGTATCCTCTATTACCGTGCTGAATTTCGAGGCAAAACAAAGCTTCTAAGTGTGACTTTATTGAGCCGACTTCCAGCATTATTATATAGTTTTTATTTTTATGTCGATGGATTCAGATATTCACTTTTGGAAACAATTATGGATGCGCCCCTCCGTAAACAGATTACACACACGCAAATACGCATACATGTACGGACTGGCAACTTTTTTCCCCAATAATTGAACAACATTCCGGAGCAACCTGTATAGACTGGCCAACAAATCAAAGCAACATTTCAACATGCTGGAAACTTTCCCCCTGTACACACTAGACAACTTTCATCCAACAAGGTGTTGTTAGAACGAATGTTGGAAAAATGTTGCAGGTGTGACAGGGATCAAAGTCCCCCTGGAATCAAAGTCCGGTCTTATTGTTCAGTTGCCAGGCTGTCCTTTTTCAAATCTATTTCCGAAGTCAAACAGTCTCGCACACACCAAAATAGGCCACATGCATTCTTCCATGATACTGCCTTGTGCTCAACTAAATTTCAAATTCAAAATGCCATCATTCCTATTTATAGACTGACCAATCAGAGGTTGATTATGTAGGTCAACCTGCTTCTGATTGGTCAAAGTCAACAGACTTTTGAAATGGAATTTGAAAAGGGACACCCTGCCAACTTCCAGGTCTCAAGGTAGAGATGGGAGTATATGGCTATAGGGACCATGACCATTCGAATATCACCTTACAATAGCGGGCTATATTGTTTGGCGGACTTGAATTCCTAGGACGTTGATTCCTGCCACACCTGCTCCGTGTAAACAAAGGGCTGTAATAATGCCCCCAGGAACCACGGACCTTATTCCCAAAGCCCCCCCCCCGTAATTTTAAGGGTACGCAAATCCTTTGTCAGGCAGACAGTGAACAATAGGTTGTCTGCAAATGGACAATAGTTTACGAATTCCGAAAAATTACGAGAGCTTCGTGAATACGGTCCCTTTAGGCCTATCTTGATGTTTACTATATTCATAATCATAAATATTGGATAAAATATCGTGAGTCAGTCATGTAAGTGAGTGGGTGTCTGGTTGTTGACTTTCTCGGCATCTTTCCAAAGAGTTGTTGTCAACAGACACAAATGACTTTACGCATAGGCCTAGAACACGTGGATGTCGGTACTTACCCCGAAAAAACCCAAGACAGACAGCTAAAAAGACGCGGGGCACAGGGTAATCGATTTCACTGCTCGGGTTTGACACCCGCAATGCAAGCGCTCGGCCTCGATTTCGGTTTTTCAGGATTCGGGGAATCATTCCGTTGGCCTGACCCACATACCATGCCGGGAAGTGACCCCAATTGAAAAGACAGGACAAAATATTATTGTATTGGTGACAACGTACACAACGGCAGATGGACTGATTCGATGTATTTTCGTATCGGCAAGAACCCGAAAATAGAGTCGAATTAGTAACAGGTACCCTGGGGTCTCTGTGAGTCTGTGGTGTTGGTAAGGTCACCCGCGGCAAATTTTCTGCAGCAATCAAGGTCTGCTGTCAAATTTTCCACACCAACTCGCCAGTTTTCTTCCAGGCTTAGAAATTCTTGGGCCGGGGATTCACATTTCTCATTTTGTCAGTGCGGAGACACAGATGTATGTGAAGTTTGAATAAACATGGAGTCAAAAATTAATTCTGGGGCTCAAGGACCCTGTTGTATTCGTTTTCTAGGAGCAACTCAAGAGCGGCTATATAGCTTAAATGGACTCGAACTTGATGCACTCGACATCAACTTCACATTTTCCATTGGGCTATTTCATACGTCGAGGATTCGATCGTCCAATTTAAATTTTTCACCAAAAAGCCCCGTTTTCTAAGCTCTGTATATAGCGCTTACTATCCATCCAAACAGGGCTTTTTGGTGAAAATTTAGTTTTAATGTACGCTTTTCGCATGCCCATCTATTTTGGTTTTGTCGGCAGACTGCAGACATTTTGGTTCCTAAAGCCGCCGCTAGGGCTAGAAGCTTCTAGCCCAAATATTTTCCATTGTCCCGTTTGTCAATGCCCCCCCCCCCAACAATTGATTAAAGATTGAGCAAATAAGCCACGACCTGAGAGGGGGAGGCACTGATAAACCTGTTTCTCTGTGTTTGAGTGTGCGCCAAACAATAATTAGGCTAATAGGCAAAAATATGTGGATGGGCAACATGGGTATAGGGTTGCATCTCAGATTAGGGAATTGATGACGGTGAGAGAGGAAGGTCACACATTCCTCACAAACGAAGAGATCAAAACTTTTTTAGATTATTTGTGTACAATGCGAGTTGTAGCCAAAAAATGGGTATTAATAAGGGATAAGTTGTCAATATTATGCACCTAGCACTAAACGTTTTCGCACCACCGCACCCGATACTGTACATGTAAAGTACGAAATAAACATATATTATAAAGCTGCCACTGCCATGTGAGACTGGGAGGCATTCTCTCATTCATCACACCTGTACACTTGAAAGTGCTGTTTCCATGTGTTGGCTTGGGCAGCAGCCAGCAAACAGACACATGCGTTATCGGATAAATTATTAAATCAATGCAGTCAAGGGCAATGTACACATGTACATGAATTGTATGTCTGCTGCCATCTAACCTAACCCATGGCGACCGAGGGTAGCAACTGACTAAGATGGCGGCGGTGGATAAAACGGTGATTGGTCGCCACATCAGCGCCATCTTCAAATGGCGTCAGTTGTTCCACAGTTCACTTGGTAACAAAAATGGCCATATCTCCGGAACGGAAGCAGCTACGACGACGCGACTAGCGCCAAACGAAAGAGTAGAAAAAAGTAGCTCAATTCTGACCCATTTTCAGAAGCGTAGGAGCAACGGTTATCGAGATATGGACGTTTAAAGATTGACAACCTGACGAAAACGTAGGCAGAATGCGACCATTTCCTCACAACTTGCATCTTCGGCCCTGATCTGTTTCTCTCACAGACATTTTAGAACAAGCAGACCTGCATGAGGTCGTGCCCCATTTAGTTGCCTCCAGAATGAGTGCCTTGTCACCAGTTTTGGTTGAAAATTGTGGGAGCTAGGCGCATTTTTTTAGAGACACCAGAAATTCATGTTACGAAATGTACATTTTTCAACTTCATCCCGGCCCCAAGGGGTTAACCAGCGAAAAAGTTCCCTGTCGCAAAATTGCTGTGATGACTTTTTATCAATCCAGGCCATCTTCCGACCACTTCTGGAAAAAAAATCTTTCTCGCTTAACCCCATGGGGCCGGATGACGATATATGCGGCTTTGGCCTATACCACACACCCTTGTGCATTCAAACGGACATAGAATCGTAACNGGTGATGTAGAATTTTGTGAAAAGAGGAGGTAGAATTTTGTGAAAAGGTGATGTAGAATTTTGTGAAAAGGTGATCGTGATGTAGAATTTTGTGAAAAAGGGGAGGTAGGGTTTTGTGATGGATTTTAACAACAGTGTTGGTAGGCCTACTCACCGGTTACGATGAGGTAGTCACTGGCACTGGCAGTCTCTCCCCTTCGATTCCTGATGAAACATTTATATGTGCCCGTGTCCTCCATCATAATATTTCTGATCAGCAAAGACGAACTATCCTCGTGAGTCTCAACCGTGAATGTAAACACAAGTCAAGGTAAATGATATTAAAAAATGTCGTAGAATGAAAGAAAGAACATTGAACATTGCTAGTCAATGTATTTTCGTTTAGAAGTTTCCACTATTCCGAATCAGTTATCATCTGCCCAGTTATCATCTAAATTTCGAAATCGCAAGCAACTGATACCGTCGACCTGAAATTGATCACATCTTCGCCATTGGTGGAAATCACGTCCAACTAGTCCACTACGGCGATCTAGAGCCAGTTGCAACGCAAACCAGTTGCAAAGCAAGTCGCAAAGCAAAATCAGGTTGAAAATCACAGGTGGATCCCCTGCTCTAACTTTGCCAGCCGTTGTTTTCTACCCAACAACAATATTGCCAATTATTATGCAAACACCGATGAGAAAATTGGGTACAGCGTTGTTGGTACCCTATCCAACTGGTAGGAGCTGTTATCGGTATCACCAGTCCACCATTGTCACGTGATCGGCCGGAAAGCAGCCGATTCAACCAATCATCGCGTTCTTTCGGCTCACGTGATAACGGACGACAGGCGACGCCGATCTCAGTAGCCCTAGCGGTGAGATTTGGAACTAGGTCTGTATTCTACGAAAAAGGATATCGTGTGCCATTGGTTGGTTTGTCATCCTTGGTCCACGTGACCTTGAATTTCGAATCCGATTTGATGTTGCATCGTAGTGTGACCAAATGGGTACCTTCTGGAACATCTGATGGCCACGTGACGTCCCTGTCTACGTTGAGACTGGCAGCAACAGAGGCGAGAAAAAGTGACAGTGTTGCCGCGGCCCTGTTCATCATGGCGGAGATCTGTGAGGAGGATATTGTCTGGTAGCAAAAATCGAAGTGTGAAGGGACTCACGTGCTCACCAGGGAGTGTTGACTCAAAACTACAAATATTGGCAGTGAATCCTTGCGTCCAAGCGGAATAAGTGAATCCCGTCAGCGGAATTTCCTTCCTTGAAGAAAAAGGCCATCTGACAACAGCTTGTGACGGGAGGACAGCTTTCTACTACGGAGACACCACAGTCCAGCCCTGACCTCTGTAATCCAATTGTTGTAAGCCGACAGCCACCAGGTGATGTGAGGGCGATATCGCACGCGATCTGATCGCCACCGATCTTCTCGCCAGCCACCGTAGACTATGCAATATCAATTTTGTTTGATATTGGGCGATCAGTGCTGTCGAGAAGATTCCACGCATCAGTCCAGCGCACACCTGGCGTCAACAGCCGATCACTTTGCTCGGTGACGATCAGATCGCTTGCGATATCGCCTGGTGTGCTGCCCGCTTCGAAGAATCGTCGCTCCACGATTGTGCGTTATTCAGAGGTTGGCTGTACGTCACGTATGGGGCTAGGCCTACCCTGGGTGGACGACCATACGACAGCAGGCCTACTGTAGAGCCAAGCAGTGCAGCTTCGTCGCGTGGGAATCGAAAGCGAAGTCTATTCACCAACTACGTGTATTTTATGCGACGTAAATCACACGCCATAATAATTCTGGCAATTTTTCCAAACCGAAAAATATTTCCCAATATTCACAAAGCGAAAGCACTTCGGACATTTATACGTATAATACCTCTCAATTGGATTGAAATCCTTGTAGGCCTAGGCCTATATTATTAACAGTCCAAATGTTCCAATTTGAAAACTACCTGAATGGTCGAGCATTTTAGCATCAATCGCAGTTATTATTCTTGTTTTTATGAAGTATAAGTACTGTTTGTGTAACACTTTCCATTTATCAGCAGTTTTATACCTATGGGGTCAGGCTATTAACGAGAAGCACGAACACTGGTCAGGCCAACAAATACATGTACTAAGCGATTGATATCCAGCCGGTTCTCTGCAAACTAAGCCTGTTTACTCAGCCCTTTTTACACAGAGTCGGTTCGAGGCCAGGATCCATATTCATAAACATACCAAAAATAGATAAGCCCGCTTTGAACATATAATACTGAAGTCAAAGTGTGATACTTATCTTTTGTGTTGAACAAAGGATAAGTGTCACACTTATACTTAAGTAGTTTTATGAAATGGACCCAGGGCACGTAGCATCTTAAACGAAAATTTTCCCTTTAATCTTTTGTTTGGAACAAAAGATTAAAGATAATGTATCACGACTTCATTGTTTACATTCAATGTTAACATGGATGTTTTACATCATGTTATTTTGGATTTTTGGGACATGCCAACCCACCAAATTGAATACTTTTGGTATCAAAAGAATATTTACAGGGGCATGCCACCAACAAACTACTCATAAGACAATAAACCACTGGATGTAAACAAACAAAATGTAAATAAACAATGATTTTCGTGGCCCGCGAAAATACCCGTGATACATTATCTTTAAGGGAACTGTTTCACTAAGATGTTTTATGCATAGATTGCGATATCGCCTGGTGTGCTGCCCGCTTCGAAGAATCGTCGCTCCACGATTGTGCGTTATTCAGAGGTCTGGCTGTACGTCACGTATGGGACTAGGCCTACCCTGGGTGGATGATCATACGACAGCAGACCGGGCCTACTGTAGAGCCAAGCAGTGCAGCTTCATCGCGTGGGAATCGAAAGCGAAGTCTATTCACCAACTACGTGTATTTTATGCGACGTAAATCACAAGCCATAACAATTCTGGCAATTTTTCCAAACCGAAAAATATTTCCCAACATTCACAAAGCGAAAGCACTTCGGACATTTGCACGTATAATACCTCAATTGGATTGAAATCCTTGTAGGCCTAGGCCTATATTATTAACAGTCCAAATGTTCCAATTTGAAAACTACCTGAATGGCCGAGCATTTTAGCATCAATCGCAGTTATTATTCTTGTTTTTATGAAGTATAAGTACTGTTTGTGTAACACTTTCCATTTATCAGCAGTTTTATACCTTTGGGGTCAGGCTATTAACGAGAAGCACGAACACTGGTCAGGCCAACAAATACATGTACTAATACAATGTGTACTAGTGTCCCACTGGCGAATTTCGGCCTGCGACAAGGGACGAATGAAAAATTCGTAGATAGATCTTCGTAGACTGTCGTCTATGTTCGTAGTGATTCTCTGCCTCCTTGATCCAATGCAAAACACATTAATGCTAAATATCGCAGCTTGTCGAGGGAATGTCGCAGACTTCAGATTCGCCCCTTGTCGTGGGAAAAAGTCGCCAGTGGGACACTAGTACATGTATTAAGCGATTGATATCCAGCCGGTTCTCTGCAAACTAAGCCTGTTTACCCAGCCCTTTTTAGACAGAGTCGGTTCGAGGCCAGGATCCATATTCATAAACAAATACCAAAAATAGATAAGCCCGCTTTTGAACATACTTAAGTCAAAGTGTGATACTTATCTTTTGTGTTGAACGAAGGATAAGTGTCACACTTATACTTAAGTAGTTTTATGAAATGGACCCAGGGCACGTATGCACAAAGCATCTTAAACGAAAATTTTCCCTTTAATCTTTTGTTTGGAACAATAGATTAAAGATAATGTATCACGACTTCATTGTTTACATTCAATGTTTGTAAACATGGATGTTTTACATCATGTTATTTTGGATTTTTGGGACATGCCAACCCACCAAATTGAATACATGTACTTTTGGTATCAAAAGAATTTTTACAGGGGCATGCCACCAACAAACTACTCATAAGACAATAAACCACTGGATGTAAACAAACAAAATGTAAATAAACAATGATTTTCGTGGCCCGCGAAAATACCCGTGATACATTATCTTTAAGGGAACTGTTTCACTAAGATGTTTTATGCATACGGCCCTTGGGCCCGTAGGCACAAAACATCTGTAAAATTGACCGTGAAGTTCTGAAATTTGGAGCAAATCATTGAAATTCACCGCAGATTTCAATGTTTCTAGCATAGTGCACCCACCCCCTCTTTTCTGAAATCGTGGATCCGCCCCTGAGTTGCAGGTTGCAAAGCAAGTCGCAAAGCAGAAAACAGCCAGTGGATCCCTATTATTAACTCGCACGCACTCTGTCGTATCTGCGAGCTTGGTAGCGATGCTATTCTAAGAGGACCTGGGGCCGTATGCATAAAACATCTTAAGTGTGTAATTTAAGGGAAAGTTTACACTTAAGATGTTTTATGCATACGGCCCCCGACTTCCTCAGGATGTAGACACTTACACCTAGATGCAGTAGTCCTCAACAGAATCGTCAAACAAAGTCACACACCACAAAGGTCAGATCATGGGCCCTCTTTCCTCCGAAGTAATCCCCCTGACTCATCGAGGACTTGAAAGTGAAAATGGAACTCCGAGATATGGACTTAACATTTGGAAAACCCACTCGCGTTTTTTACATTGAAAATTGCCGGTTCAGGCAGGAAACCAAAAACCAACCAGTGCCTCTTCGTGTGGGCGAATGGGGTCAGTGATATGAGAAATGGTTGAGTGTGCACCCAGGAAAGATTCAAGTGATACGTCTTTAGTTGAGAGCGTTGACAGTACATTTTCTGGAAATATCTTTTTAGAATGAACTTGAGAAGGGTCGGGGTCTGGCCCTTCAAATTTTGGTCCATCGTGAGTGCATTCTTTCTCGACGAAATTGCAAAATGAGACCATCGTCAACCAGGTATCAAAAGATAACTATCACACTCTGACTTAAAAGTGTGTTTATGAATATGGAACCAGAAATCTTGTCTGTGCGGAAGAGACGCCGAATGTTTTCGTAAAACCCCCGAAACGCCGACGCGAGCGCCAAACCCATTGTTCGATAAAAAATGATAAACTTTGCGTTGGCGTTCGTTGGCTTTGCAACTCTCTCAGGATTCACGGATTCATACATTGTTAATGTCTTTGTCCATAGATAGAAAACTCCCGAAAAAATATATCAGAAATATGAGTGTTAGGCCTACAACTAAAGCAGGCTCCTAATTTCCGGAAAACAACGAAGAACAAAGGTCTGTTAGAGCTTCCGTGCAATTAGTCAACTTCCTCCTCTCTTCGTGCATGTAATTAGGCCTACTGCTTCAGTTAATTACCATCCTTTACGAAACACTAGACCCATGCAAAATCTGGAATTCCCACGGTCGGTTTTGTCGTGGTTTGCGGCCCATCATTGGCTATATCAGTGAATGAAACTTTTAAAAGGAGGTTATCTAATACGTAGGCCCTACGTGTGTGCGTACATGTATCTGCATGTGCGTAGTCGGTTTACGGAGGGGCACATCCACTCTAAAAAATGAATTGCTCAGAACACGGAATTTCTAACCTTGTTTACACTACATAAAAGTCCGGGCTTTTTGCGTTTACACCTATGAATCGCCGTGTCTAAATAAAGCCCGGGCTTTTAAAACCCATACATGGTCAAAAAGCCCGGGCTTATTTCAGACCAGGTGTAAAGTTTTTCAGTGTTTCCGTGTGTCAGTGTTCCCCCTATTGTTCTGGAACACTGGCAGATAGATCGACACGTTTCTCTGTGTGTCCTCCATTGTCGAGTCGCGGCTTATTCCGTCAGACAATTATAGCAGGGAAACACTCGCAGATGGGGAACGCTCAAAAACGTTACACCGGGCTTCGAAAAGTCCGGGCTTTTTCAGACAGGTGACCAAGGCTTATTTTCATCCTGGTACAAGGTCATGGAATGGAAAATTCCATAGCCTAATGGAATATGTTAGTTTGGTGTATTGTTTAGAGTGTCCACTGTTGGTTCACGTGGGCCTATAGTCCCTTTAAGTGACCATTATATTCGGTCCAATTTGAGCTTGTAACGGATTTTTCGGCACTAAAGCATTAGCGTTTCTCAAGACAATGAGCTGATATGTTAGTTTTTATGCCTAGAAGTGTCCCAGCTATTTATTTTAGCGATTATTTCGCGATTAATACGTTTTTTTCGGCATTTTGTGGTTTTCTAGAGATTTCATAATTAAGAAACGATTTTGGTTGGCTAGAATCCATACGGGGGTCACACATTCATCTCGGGCTCCAGGGCGGCCGAGTAGTATGGTAATTAGTGTGACCTCGATGTGGCCCCGACGTTGAGAAGCACATGTGGATAGAAATTGTTACCTTTAGCCATGGTGCAAGATGGGGTATACATTAGCGTTTGTTGAGTATTACGACGAGCCGTGGATTATCACTCACTCTTTTTGTGCGAGTACTGAGTTAGGCCAAAAATAGATCTTATCTA
>NMRB01001301.1:118966-140013 GCA_002633025.1 Notospermus geniculatus
TTAAGGGTACGCAAATCCTTTGTCAGGCAGACAGTGAACAATAGGTTGTCTGCAAATGGACAATAGTTTACGAATTCCGAAAAATTACGAGAGCTTCGTGAATACGGTCCCTTTAGGCCTATCTTGATGTTTACTATATTCATAATCATAAATATTGGATAAAATATCGTGAGTCAGTCATGTAAGTGAGTGGGTGTCTGGTTGTTGACTTTCTCGGCATCTTTCCAAAGAGTTGTTGTCAACAGACACAAATGACTTTACGCATAGGCCTAGAACACGTGGATGTCGGTACTTACCCCGAAAAAACCCAAGAGAGACAGCTAAAAAGACGCGGGGCACAGGGTAATCGATTTCACTGCTCGGGTTTGACACCCGCAATGCAAGCGCTCGGCCTCGATTTCGGTTTTTCAGGATTCGGGGAATCATTCCGTTGGCCTGACCCACATACCATGCCGGGAAGTGACCCCAATTGAAAAGACATGACAAAATATTATTGTATTGGTGACAACGTACACAACGGCAGATGGACTGATTCGATGTATTTTCGTATCGACAAGAACCCGAAAATAGAGCCCAATTAGTAACTCTATCCTTGGTCTCTCTGGTGTTGGAAGATCGTCAGCCGCGCGGCAAATTTATTGCAGCAATCAGGTTTGCTGTCAAATTTTCGACACCAACTCGCCAGTTTAGTTTTCTCTTAATTCCAGGCTTAGAAATTCTTGGGTTGGGGATTCACATTTCTCATTTTTGTCAGTGCGGAGACACAAGCTGTAGTTCCACCTATCGAAAACCCCGTGTCAAACACGGGTTTCTTGCGCGTACACCTATTTTTTGCCGTGTCTAAAGGGCTCCGCACACTAGCGACTAAAATGGGGGCGACTACCGATGCGACTACAACGTCGCCTGCGATATTTACCTTCCAGATGGATCAGTGATGTTTTCCACCACATCACTGATCTTCCAAGGAGGCATTTGTCGCAATCGAGTCAGCAAAAATTGTAAAAACTGAAAATATGTTAGTCGCTTCGGTGGTCGCAAGGCCGGTCGCCTAGAAAATCGCTCGAAAAATCGCTAGTGTGCGGAGCCCTTAAAGGGCTCCGCACACTGGCGACTAAAATGGGGGCGACTACCGATGCGACTACTACGTCGCCTGCCGTAATTACCTTTGTACGGCGAACTCGCCGCCATGCAATTGCAATGTATTGAAAAGCCCGAGGAAGACAACCGGGGAAGACACGGGTCTAAAAAACCCGGGGATTTCGGATAGGTGGAAGTACTGCTACAGATGTATGTGAAGTTTGAATAAACATGGAGTCAAAAATTACTTCGTGGGCTCAAGGACACTGTTTTGTTCGTTTTCTAGGAGCAACTCAAGAGCGGCTATATAGCTTAAATTGGACTCGAACTTGATGCACTCGACATCAACTTCACATTTTCCATTGGGCTATTTCATACGTCGAGGATTCGATCGTCCAATTTTATAGGCCTATGGGGAATCCTCGACTAGGACTGGTCCATACTTAAAAATGCAAAAGAAAATGAACGGCTCATCATTTCTAAAATTCGATTCTCATACCAATCTCCGCGACTGTTTGTCGCATCCTGAGAACATCAGGAGTTCTTCGTGCTCGTTCCCTTCGTGGCTGCACACGTGACGAAGGGGGCGAGCGCTAAGAACCCATGATGTTCTCAGGATTGAATGGGCCAAATTGAACGTTTGCTAAGCTAACCATTCGTTCCACCAAAAATAGATAGGCGTGCGAAAAATGTACAACTAAATTTTTCACCAAAAAGCCCCGTTTTCTAACTTACTATCCATCCAAACAGGGCTTTTTGGTGAAAATTTAGTTGTGCACTTTTCCATTTTTGGTGGAACCAATGGTTTTGTCGGCAGACTGCAGACATTTTGGTTCCCGAAGCCGCCGCTAGGGCTAGAAGCCGTCTGGCCCAAATATTTTTCATTGTCCCGTTTGCCAATGCCCCCCAACAATTGATTAAAGATTGAGGAAATAAGCCACGACCTGACAGAGGGAGGCACTGATAAACCTGTTTCTCTGTATTTGAGTGTGCGCCAAACAATAAAGCTGCCACTGCCATGTGAGACTGGGAGGCATTCTCTCATTCATCACACCTGTACACTTGAAAGTGCTGTTTCCATGTGTTGCATGGCTTGGGCAGCAGCCAGACACATGCGTTATCGGATAAATTATTAAATCAATGCAGTCAAGGGCAATGTACACATGTACATGAATTGTATGTCTGCTGCCATCTAACCTAACCCATGGCGACCGAGGGTAGCAACTGCCTAAGATGGCGGCGGTGGATAAAACGGTGATTGGTCGCCACATCAGCGCCATCTTCAAATGGCGTCAGTTGTTCCACAGTTCACTTGGTAACTCGGGTAACATGCAAGCGCGCGCAGTTGTGACCAATAGCGTCTCACGGTTAGGAACTCGAGTACGAAACGAACTCAGCCTGATTTGTAACAAGGCATGACCTAACAATACCTCCCCATATGGGCCCTTTACAATACGGCGATCCTTTATTTGGAGTGTCTGATTGACAGGACATGCTGTGAATGTTGAATATGGAACAGCGGGAAATATTCACGTACAGTCAAGCATATATCGGATGGCGTGAGTAACATTCCATCGGCTCAGACACGGGACAGAACAACCATCGCGCCGTTGTCCCGCCAGTCCGTGCCTTCACGTGGAGTCCTCTATACTCCCGATCATGGCAGCCAAATTTGAGGACATTCTTGACATCATCGGTCATATAGGCTTGATGCAATGGATACTCGTCATATTCAGCATTTTACAGGAAACAAGTGTTGCTCTGTCCATCTATTTTCTCATATTTGCCGAAACGAAGAATCCGTCCTGGACCTGTGGCGGCGTGCTTGACGACAACGCCACCATCAGCGGGGATTTCCTCAATACTACTGATACTGATGTGTGCCCGAGGGAAAGATGCATCAACATCACGTACAATGTCAACTATACGTCCATTCTCTCAGAGGTAAGGGGACGAAGATGACCCGATCTTTTCGGGACGGCAGGATTCTGGTAAGGGGGGGGGGCACAGAAGGCCACAGCCAATCATTGGAAGCTCACGTCAAGTGATCACGAAAAAAAACACAAGGGCGCTATTACATAAGAGCAAAAATAGATAAGAGAGGCTCATTTTTCACTCCATCATGATTTGGCACGAATCATCCGTATCCTGAAGAATGAACAGTATACTTTTACACGCTGCCGTTCATTTTCTGCTTTTTGACTGTGAATGAAAAATGTGACCCAGTAGGAAAACGGCCTTGTCTACACAGGGAAATACGAAATTGGACTTCACTTCAAGGACCTACATCCCGGGACCTACATGTATTTCTGGAAATGGTTGACACAAATATCGCCTGCTGCATGTACATATACGTCTTTTAGCGTATGACACAAGACCGATAGAGTTGCGGTGTATATTAATATACATGTACATTGTACTTGGAAATTTATCTTTCGTTTCCACTTCGAAGTGGAAATTTAAAAATCCAAGGTGCACCAACTCTCTCGATCTTACACGAAACTGTATGCTAAAAGACGCTCTGGCAGCAGGGATATTTTATTGTACCACCCATCTCCTGAAATACATTAGAACATGGAAATGAAGTAGAATTTTTATTTCGTACTTCGTATGTCGCAGGTTTGCGAAAACTCAGTATTGATTCAAAAGTACATGTTCATGTACGTGTAAATGTACGTATACACGTATATTATGAACTGCCAAGTAGGCCAAATCGTCCCACATCCCCCCAGGCCAAGTGAGCATGAGTAACATCCCGGTAAATTTCCAAGGCATTGCAAATCGATCTAACATGTTACATGTACATTGTATTATATTATCTAAAAGCCCATCCACATGAGCCGTTTCTCACGCAAGTGACTGTCGGGACTGTGTCATGTACGGGCAAATACACCGTTGAAAGCCATCGTCATTTGTGTCATTGATTTTGGCACAATGCCATGTGGACTCGATAATACATAAAAAAATATGGCATAATATTATGAACACATGAAAGAACATGGTACAATGAGGAAACGAACTCACTGTCTAGGTGTCACTCGTGGTTAAACCTATTGAATTGAAAGGGACATTCAGGTCCTGATCAATTTCCCACACAAAAGGCATCCATTGTATAGGACCTGGTTACTGTGTGCTGCCCTCTATCACAGTTATTACCCCCATTGGGAAAGCTTTTTTTCGGGTTACATGTATCATTCTTCTAGAAAGATTCTCCATCATTGCTATAAGCAGTTTTGGGCTCTCGGTTATGGAAGTATTTTGTGCATTTTTTAAATGGCCACCCTGCCTGTCATGCCTGTATACTTCAATCTCCAGAATTCACGAATTTTCGACCCCAACCGGGGTCTTTTTCAAGTGGAACTTTACAATCTGAAACTCTAGAAAAGACTTTTCTAGAGTTTCAGATTGTAAAGTTCCACTTGAAAAAGACCCCGGTTGGGGTCGAAAATTCGTGAATTCTGGAGATTGACTTCTTGCTTTTTATCATTTTGTGTGTCAGTTTTGTGCTATTCTGTATCTTGCCTGTATACTTCAATGCGGAATGACACAACAGTCCGCCCACAGTTTTCATGGTTGAGTTGCCCAGAGACAGCCAACACTGAAAGATATTTCCTTCTCCGGATGAGTACTCTAGCGTACTAACAGGTCCGTCCGTGAGATGAGTAGAAAGGTACTCATAATGAGATTCTATTTCTGCTCATAGAGTCGTATTTAAAGCGTATCATTAGAACCGTCTTATGCCCGTTGTACACGTAGGATTTTTCTTGTACTAAAAATTATAAATTGGGCTTAAATGGGTGTTCACAATGGGTCATATGAATAAAGACTAGTAAATGCTTTTACTTGAATTTTGCAATACAAATGCACTAGGCAATGCTGTACAAATCTGAAGTAAAAGCATTTGCTAGTCTTTATTCATATGACCCAATGTCTTTCAGCAAGGCAATCAGTAGCCTATGACCGAAATCACCCTTCATGAGCCTCATTTATAATTTTTAGTACAAAAAAATCCTACCGTGTACAATGGGCATTATAGGCTGGTTCCAAGAGTACTTCACCACTATACACATGGAACTGGCCTAAGACGGTTCTAACGATAGAACCGCTTTATGAATACGACCCATATTGAGTAGGTAAATACACTATGAGCAAATAGAATCTCATTATGAGTACCTTTCTACTCATCTCAGGCAATGTCAGGGACATCTGTGAGTACCCCTAAAGTACTCATCCTGAGAAGGAAATATCTTTCAGTGAACTCACAGATGAAACCCCTCAAATGGACCACCGCCTTTAGTTATTTTCCCCTCGTTATCTATTTCAGTGGGATCTCATATGCGACAAAAAGTACATGAGCAAGATGACCGTTAGCCTTGTTCTGATGGGGATGGGGATTGGCACCTTCATAGCCGGACATCTTGCCGATTATTTTGGGAGACGAAAAATCATCCTAGTCTCATGGGCCCTTATCATGGTGCTTCACAGCTGTCTCGGTTTTATGCCGAATTACCCGTTCTACATTGTCGTTCGAATACTTGGCGCCATGGTCGTAGGTAAGTACAGAAGAACATCCCCAGCGGACGCCTCTGCCAGGAGAACACCTCTGTATATTCAGTAAGCCCTAACGGTAACATCGGGAACCAATCTACCTTCGCGCATCGGAAATACACGTAGGTGCCCTGTACACCTTTACAACAAAGATGGTGGCCAAGTTCTCCCACATGACGTCGTGGGCATTCATTGTCCGAGGACGATATAACACGACAAAACGCATCCTCTCAGACAATTATTTTACCTAAACTTTGTGCCCATGGCCGGTGTAGTAGAATCTAATGTCCCCCGATATGTGATGTCCCCCAACAATACATTTACGGATTAAGCTGCACCATTGAATTGGGCTCTAGAGAGACCAAGACCCTTAATCCTGTGACAAACAATGCAGGGGGACATCAGGCGGGTGGGGACATTAGATCTTATCACACCTGTTTCACCAGCAAAAGGTACATGTACTGTCACTGAAGTACATGTAGTTCTCAAAACGTCCTGCCCTGTCCTAAAAAATTGTAAAAAGGGCTAGAGCGTGTAACGTTGGCCAAAATAATGTCTCAATGTTTTGGAGCACCCTTCCCGTCCGAGACCGTCCATGAAGTTTGTAAAAAGACTGTAAAAAGTTGCCACTACGTCCACCCCGTACGCACACAGTTTGAGCCCGTTCGGCAACATTTTCAAGAACGTACTGAGAACTAGCTCATTGTGATGTGGGCATTAGTGCGAGCGGCCATTGAATGGTATTAAGCTTCTGACGTCATGGTGAGAATTGTAAACGATCTTTGTTGGAAAGGTCGTCCAGGCTTGGTCGTCGGTGAAATCTGATTGTTCACGTCGAAAAACTGATGCGAGTCCATAGGCCTACCCCATGATTATTATTATTATACAAAATTTCTATAGCGCCGTATTCCCAAGAGGCTCTAAGGCGCTTTACATAAAATTCACATAGACAATGAGTAAAGAAAGATATCTAGAAACATAGCAGAAAATGAAATCATGAATTAAAACATTGAGTAAAAAAGTGTGTTTTTAAAAGTCTTTTAAACATCTCGACCGATTTTGCCTGCTTTATGTGGGATGGGAGAGCATTCCACAGACCAATCATCTTACCATTGCAGGCAGTATCGGATCCATCGCGTGCGTGCTTCCAACCGAGTACATCGGCTCAAAATGGCGTGTGGTGGTCAGCCTACGGATGGGATGGCGTGTTGGCAGTTTCGTCATCATCGGCCTCGCCTATGCAATAAGGGAGTGGCGGCATCTTGCCTTCGCGTGCGGGCTATTCTGTGTGCCGTTTTTTCCTGTGGCGTGTTTGTGAGTATTCAGTGTGCCTCCCCCCCCTAAATGCACACGCATACCTCAATCCTCGGTCCCAAACCATTGAACGAAAGGACAGAGAATCTTTCTCCACAGCAGAGCCAATAATATTGACGACCGGAAGTAGTCAAGCTGGACATGCGCAGGAGGTTGCGCACACGTTTGTGGGCGGTGGCGAAGCTAAGATCCCCTATGGCCGTCGCACCATTCTTGAACTCTCAGGTTGAGCCACAGCTTTTCAATTGTTCAGGTTTGCCAGGGCATGATGTGACAATGGAAACGTTTTGGCACAACCTGAGTTTATGGGCCGTATTTTAGAACGTTATACCCCCATCACACTGAGCTAGTTCTCAGTACGTTCTTGAAAATTTTGCCGAACGGGCTCAAACTGTGTGCGAACGGAGTGGACGTAGTGGCAACGTTTTACAGTCTTTTTACGAACTTCGTGGATGGGAAGGGTGCTCCAGTACATCGAAGCATTATTTGGCCAAGGGTACACGTTCTAGCCCGTTTTACGATTTTTTTAGGACGGGGCAGGACGTTTTGAGAACGACTTCAGTGTGATGGGGGTATTACTTAAAATTAAGTTAAACCTTAAATCTATTGTTCTGGATGGTTTTAAAATAGACTTAAGGTCGGCCTTAAAGTTAAAGAACGTTCTAAAATACGACCCCAAGATAATCTTCATTGGCGCAGAGGCCTACAGCCCCCAATGTTCCCAGGATAAACATAAAAAATGCAATCGGCGTTTTTTATTCTTTTCAGTCTAATGCCGGAGAGCGCCCGCTGGTCCATCCAGAAAGGTCGCTTCGACGAGGCCATGTACTGGCTGAAGTTGATCGCCAGGATCAACAGAACAAAGTGCCCGGATGAGGCTCTGTTGAAGAAAATAGCGATAGCCGAACATGAATCTAAGGAGGAGAGCAGCTTGTACACGTATATCGATCTCTTCAGGGGCAAAAAATATGTTATACGTACACTTCTCATTCTTTTTTCATGGTACNCCCGCCCCGCCCCAGTGCCACAGAGTCATACCCCATTGCCCTTTCTTCATTCATTCAATTTCCATTTTCTGATGTAGGGACAGTTCTAGTTCAACCTTATAATTTGACCGCTGAATGCATGACCATTTCCAAGTGTTTGTTTGTTTTTGTTTGTTTGTTTGTTTCACAGGCAGGAGCGGTGGATCCGTATCCTACTCCGCCACTTTGCCCTTCCTCTAGCCTCTTCCGGGCGTTGACTAACTTGGTTCCATGGGCGTCCGACGGTGGCGCTGAGTGACCACCTGCTCTTTTAAATTGTTTGCATTTATGCTATTAATTAATTTTTAAATAGTTGCTAAAAGAAATGTAAATGTTTTTTTTAAAAAACCTCTATGTACTGCTGTGCGGTTAGAGAGTAATAAATTATCTTATCTTATCTTATCTTATCGTCGCCAGCCTACTATGGACATGTCGGATGCCCAGGCCTGTATCTGTACTGCATGCTTTTATGAATAAACTTTTCAGGATCGGCCGTAAGCGAGGTTTCGCCCTGTACACATCATTCGCCGTCATCTGTACCTTCACGGTCATGATCCTGGACCTGACTGGTTATACCGAGACGAACAAGATGGCCAAAACATGGCTGGTCATTTCTACCTTCGGTGGCATGTCCGGGGCCTGGAGTAGTGCCTTTATGTTTGCTCAGGAACTGTACCCAACTCTTCTACGGTAAGACTATAGCCGTGGTTACACTACATTGAAATACCCAGGTTTTTTGACACCCGGGTCTAGCCCGGCTCTGAAAAATCCCTCCTGAGGCCCGGTGCCCGTCAACACTACTCAAATTTTGTGAGGGGGGCCTAAATTAAGGTGTCCAAAACCCGTTCGAGCTCGGAGGGGATTATTACACCGCGTTTTTAACAGGTGTGGACAGAAAAAAACCGGGTTCGACACGGGTTTTTTATGTAGTGTAACAAGGCCTATTGGTGGGCAGTCGGTCGGTTTAGACCTTTCCAACAAACATGGCAGTCTAACAGTTCTCACCATATGACGTCAGAAGCTTAACACCATTCAATGACAGCTGCCTCATTAAAGGTACATGTACTGTCACACTGAAGTTGTTCTCAAAACGTCCTGCCCCTCCTAAAAAAATCCTTGTTCAGCTATCAGTTCGCTCACGTTAGCTTGGATATTATCTCTTCCAGGGGCCTAGCAACAAGTATAGGAAATGTGGCCATTCGTGTAGGGGGAGTTATTGCACCGCAGGTTGTCCTATTGGTAAGTTACAGGCCTACGGGCTGGTGAAAGAACACCAGCTGTAGTTGTTACCAAAGCCCACAACGATTCTTCCCATGATTGTGTCCCCAGCCTCTAGTCCATACATTCCGTTGGACAATGAGGAACCTAACTCACTACTTCAATAGGTGTCACTAGTGGTTAAACCTATTGAATTGAAAGGGACATTCAGGTCCTGATCAATTTCCCACACAAAAGGCATCCATTGTATAGGACCTGATTACTGTGTGCTGCCCTCTATCACAGTTATGATCCCCATTTTGAGGGAAGTTGTTCGAAGTGTACACCAGAATTGCACTCACGTCTGTTGGGTTTTTCAGGGTGAGCTCCATCCATCGGCGACGTTCATCGTGCTTGGAGCATTCAACACTGCCAGCATTATACTTGTCTTACTGTTTGTACCAGAAACGTTGAATAAACCTCTACCAGAAGATTTACCACCGAGAAAAGGGAAGACGGAGAAAAAATTGCAAGAGAATGGAAACACTCAAGATTATGAGATGCGCGCCATGGAACCAATTAAGAACGGTTATGAAAAGTAACAGAATATAAAGGCTTTGTTTCAAATACGTCAAAGCCCCACTGTATTGAATTTTACGATATTTTCAAAATGTTAGGAGAGAGCACATAGAGGTCTCATAGCCTTGTGAAGGTCCCCAAAATGCTTGCCTGATACGTATTTCAGAGAATCAAGGCATAGGTTTCAGCACACATTGAACAAAAACTGCAGGGAGAGCTCTAATGTATTCAGGTGGAGCGCGGTGGAGCGCAGTAGATTTTACACTACACTGACGTCGTGCACTGACGTCAAGAAATGCGGCGATGATTTGCATTTTTCAAATTCAGTACAGTGGGGCTTTAATGAGAGCTAGCCTAGCCGTCGATTCGTGTTTTGTTTGAATACCAGTTAAGAAAGTCACCTGCAAGTGGAGAAACTGAAAAAGGAACTGAAACTGAAGCTGAAACTGAAGAAGGCCCTTGTCAGGGCCGAAAATTTGCAGAATTTTCAGACGACTGTCTTTATATTTGACATGCCTTGTGTCGTTTGAGTGCTGTTATTACGGAGGTTGAGAAATCAAACGATAAACGTTAACGACAACGTTATTTTTGTACCGATAATGCAATGCAAAATCTAGTTCATCTATAGTAATGAAAAATAACGTTGTCGTAAAAATTTACGTTTATCGTTTGATTTCGAAACCTCCCTATTACCGAGGTTTAGATATCAAACGACAAACGTAACGTTAACGACAACGTTATTTTTGTACCGATAATGCAATGCAAAATCTAGTATGAAAAATAACGCTGTCGTAAAGTTTACGTTGATCGTTTGATTCCTAAACCTCCCTAATACAATTTCAAGTGAAAGTGCCATACTGCCATGTGAAGTAATCTATTGATGATCGACTGTGACCACAACACATTTTTTTTCATAATCCTATTGTTGCTAACAAACTTTCTAAACAAAAAAACGATTCGACGACGGCGAAGGTAGCTCCGGTATGACGTTTAAGTCAGTGTCGAAAGTAAATATGGCTTCAGTTTTGTTGAATAACTCTAGTTGGATCCGAGAAGAAATTTTTCTTCGTATTCTTCGTGTCGCCATCTTGGTTTCTATGGTAATGGCACATGCACCCTCTAGTAAACGTTTTAGCGCAGACTGGTTCCCGTCTTTCCCGCGGCGCTCAGTAGAATGTCAGAGCGCCGCGGAGTGCAGCGGCAAAGATGGGAACCAGAGTCTAGTTTTGGCGAAGAAATTAGCTTTTCTTATCACAAACGATGCTCGTTGCGTATGATATATTTTTGATTCTGCGCCCTCATTACTCACATACAGATCAGGGCAGAAGTCAATCTTTTCATTGTGTTGATGTTTGCTGACCATCTGAAGAATACAGAATTTACAGTATTGATGGAGAAAATGTGTGGCGGTCTAGGAAAACCCGTCGGGTGTCGCTGAAATGTCAACAAGGGCTGTCAGGTTGCCTGTGCGTTGATCTGCTACGTCTACATGTACCTGTTACCACGTACACTTGAGCTATTAGGGAGTTTGAGATCAGCGACTTATCACGGATCCTTATACGGATACGGATCGAAATGTACACAAAATTTGTCCTCTTTGTACAGAATTCTATCCGTATAAGGATCCGTGATACTAGGGAGTTTAAGAAATCAAACGATGAACGTTAACTTTACGACAACGTTATTTTTTGTACCGAAAATGCAATATATAATCTGGTGAATTTGTAGTATGAAAAACAACGTTGTCGTAAAGTTAACGTTTATCGTTTGATTTCTTAAACTCGCTATTGATAAGTCGCTGATCTCAAACTCCCTATTGAAATTGTGGGTTCACCAAGGCCACTAACACTTACATTGTACCTCAAATGCGAATCCAACAGGTTTTCCTAGACTGCCTCACAAAAATCATTTGGTAACCAAGGACTATATACGTATATCAACATATGCAGTTTCATATCTTGTTTCGTTTTTTATATATATGTTGAAACATCTACATGTATCGGAATTTCATAATAAAACCACAGCTTAAAAACTGTCGTCTTAGTTCGTCANGTGACGTTGTGACGTTGCGTCTTTTTGCCCACCAGCTTCTTCAGCAAAGCAATGAAATTTGCCCACCACCCTTGCGTCATTTGCCCACCACCCTTGCGACGTCAGCAATGGCGGACACTGTCGGAGTTACGTCATGGATACGATGAATAGAATGATATCAGTTTTACTTCCAGGTGACTAAAACGAGTGGGGTTTCCCGCCAGAAATAAATTGAACCAAGAAAAAGCAAATTTCAGTCTCACCGCTCGCAGCGCCACCTTGTCGATTAGTTCCTCATTTGTAAAACACATCGTTATTTGGATAGTACCAATGGTTGTCGATCGAGATTGTATTAGAAAATTAACACCTATTAAGAAGAGGCTGTCTTAAAGCCCCACAGTATTGAATTTTACGATATTTTCAAAATGTTAGGAGAGAGCACAAAGAGGTCTCATAGCCTTGTGAAGGTCCCCAAAATGCTTGTCTGATACGTATTGGAGAGAATCAAGGCCTAGTTTTCAGCACACATTATAAAAAGCTGGGTTTTGCGTCCGGACTATAATGTATTCGGGGAGAGCGCAGTACATTTTACACGTCATGACGTCGTGCACTGACGTCAAGAATCGCGGCGATGATTTGCGTTTTTCACATTCAATACAGTGGAAGAGTCCACTCCAATTCAAATAAGGATGAATAGTTTTTTTTACTGTTTACGTACTCCTTCATCAAGCTTATTAAAAGTTTTTCAGCAGTTGTACAAAGTTGTACGGGAATAGGCTCCTATTTATGGGATGTTGTTTATCAAACACCTTTGTCACGGTTGATCAAAAGTGTTACGTCCTTATGTTCTCCTGTTGAGCAAGAAATAAACGCCCAGGAATCGTTTTAAAAGTCACCAGGGAATAACATCGATCAATAATAAAGCGTTAAATTACTTCTTCTATGTAAAGTCATAAACAGCTTTTTCTGCAAGGTTCAAAACTTACCATTTTCCACGTAATCTTCACTCGCCTACCATTGAATGAAACGTCGGCTCGCCCCTTCCCACGCACCCTCGCCGTAACGCCATCTATCATTGGCCGCCACGCCTTCTGTGCACCTTCACGCGTGTGTCACGCCATCTGTGATTGGTCGTATCGATTTCTGCCAGGTAATAACACTGAATGAGAAGAGCGGTGGAGTTATTGCTTGACGCGGATACAGACAGAGCGCAGGATATCGATTGTTTACTATTGACAGACATCCAATATGAAGACGACAATTTTCATTGGCCTTTTTCTTCTCACAGGTAGGAAACATTAAAATTTTACTTCGCATTTACATGTACATCCGTTCTTCCATTTTTTTCTGTTTCCAGATTACCCCGTGTTTCTTACTTTCAGGAAACTTTCGAAAAATTGTAATGCGAATTACTTTCAAGAAAAAATAGGTACCGTCTCATTTTTCCCACGAGTGTATGTGGCCAAGATCATGGGCCTACACCATAAATGTTCGTTGTTCAATTCATAGTTTTCAAGAATAGTTTTAATTTATGGTCTTTTATAGTTATGTAGTTAAGGCCTTCATCGGAAAATTACAAATTTCAAGAAGAATATAACAGGTGCCATCTCCTTTTCCCTACGAGTGTACATGTATGTGGCCAAGGTCATGGGCTTACACCATAAATATTTGTTGTTTAATTCATAGTTTTCAATAGTTTTAATTTATGGTCTTTTATAGTTAAGGCCTTCATCGGAAAATTACATATTTCAAGAAAAAAACAGGTGCCATGTTCTTTTCCCCCACGAGTGTATGTGACCAAAATCATGGGCCTACACCATAAATATTCGTTTTTTATTTCATAATTTTTGAAATATTTTTAATTTTTTATACATGTAGTTTTACAGTTACATGTAAGGGCTGATATTTCTAAAAGCTAGCAAATATCAATGAACTGTTCACATCAGCGTTCATTTTCTGATTTTGATTTTGAATGGAAAATGAAGCATGAGAAATGAAAATTGGTACGTTCGCTTATGAATTTTTGGTACATGTAGTTTCTATGTAACAGCGCCTCATAGTAACTCATATATTGACAACGGCTGTATCAATCTCCGTACGTTCAAAGAATGAATAATCCTTACTGTCACGGAACCAAATCAGATCTCTTATGAAACCTGCCAAATCAAGTCATTTTTGGTCATACTGTGGTCGAGGAAGTTTTACTTCAGTAAAATTAGTCTTGTGAACATTTGACATGAGACAAACCATATTGATATTCTTGGCATCACTCGATCTACTTCCGTTCACTGACAAGGACGCACACAGACGAACTGTAGAGTTGATACCTGATATCACGTTCCGGACCAAACAAATTGAAAGTCAGCCAAAACTGCCACTGGCCGAGTGCAAACCTCCGGCTTTCTGGCAGACGGTTGTTGTTGTTGACAAGGAAACAGACGACATAGACTTAAAGATAATGTATCATGACTTCATTGTTTACATTCAATGTTTGTAAACATGGATGTTTACATTATGTTATTTTGGACTTTTGGGACATGCCAACCCACCAAAATGGATACTTTTGGAATCAACAGAATTTCTAGAGGGGCATGCCACCAATAATTTACTCATAACACAAAGAAAGCCCGGACATAAACAAACAAAATGTAAATAAACAATGAATTTCGTGGCCCCCAAAAATACCCGTGATACATTATCTTTAATATGGGCGATTTATTTTATGTTGTCAGGTTACCCGTCCCCGTATTAAAAAGCAGCGTGTACACTAGCAACATTTTTCCAACTTTCGATCAACATACCTGAGCAAAGGTTGGTTAAGTGCACATTTTGCAGGTAAATGGTTAGGGTCAGTGTCAGTGTCCAATGGTGAAGTCAAATGTATTGCAAATGCTCTTGCCTGCAGGTCAACCTGCAACCTGCATTTTATACCAACCGGCTGAGAAACATGATCTAATTGACACTGACTGGCCAACAAATTATAGCAACATTTGAACAACATGTTGGATCGATCTTTTCCCCTGTACACACTATTAGACAATATTTGTCTAACAAGGTGTTGTTACTCTGTATGTTGGAAAAAATTTCCCCGGTCTACTCAGACCAGGCCTTGATCTCTTAGAAGGGAAGTGGTGGTCATGAACATTAGTGAGTTTTCGCAAATCTGACGAAACAGGAAGTACGAAATACGAAATTCAACTTCATTTCCAGGACCTAATGTATTTCTGGAGATGGTTGGTACCACAAATGTCCCTGCTGCCAGTGCGTCTTTTAGCATATCATGTAAGACCGAGAGAGTTATAGATGGTGCATCTTGAATTTTTAAATTTTCACTTCGTATCTACGAAATGAAACAAGATAAATTTCAATGTTTAATACGTGTATGAATACACCGTAATTCTATCGGTTTAACGTCATACGCTAAAAGACGCAGCAGCAGGCGAAATTTGTGGTACCAACCATCTCCTGAAATAAATTACGTCATGGAAGTGAAGTCCAATTTTGTAGTTCGTACTTCGTGTTTCGCCAGATTTGCGAAACCTCAATAATATTGGCTCAACATCTTTGCGAGAAAAAAACACATCGTTCTTATTTCATCTCCGGAGACTTGGCAATAAGCGATGCGGTTTGTCCATCCCGAGCCATTATTACACCATGCTCTCTCAGCATTTTCGTATTTAAGGAAAAGAAATAATATTTTGCCGCCGATTTGTCGAATGACGGATTAGGAGACGTAAGCTTTCTAGAAGCAAGGCTGTAAGAGGCTTTGCTGCTAATGGATAGCGCCTCTCGCCGTTCACTTAACCATTTTTAAAGGGACAGTAAACTTTCAAAGAGCGAGACTCTCAAGCCCGGTTTCCACTTCAGCGGTTCCGCCGTGGTTTGCGGCGAGCGGAGCGGTTTTCACAGACATTGGGATAATTTAAACAGGCCGTCGCTGTTATAAGAAAAACTTGTAACTATTTTTTTTACATTTTTCAGGAGAGCAAAAAAGAATTCTGACCCGTAACTACAAATGATAGTGAAAACCATGGAAATGAAGTCTAGTTTCGTATTTCGTACTTCGTGTTTCGTCAGATTTGCGAAACCTCACTACCGAGGTTTCGCAAATCTGACGAAACACGAGGTACGAAATACGAAATTCAACTTCATTTCCATGACCTAATGTACATGTATTTCTGGAGATGGTTGGTACCACAAATGTCCCTGCTGCCAGCACGGTGCGTCTTTTAGCATTTCATGTACGACCGAGAGAGTTATGGTGCATCTTAAATATTTAAATTTCCACTTCGTAGATACGAAGTGGCAACGAAAGATTAATTTCAAAGTTTTATACACACCGTAACTCTATCGGTCTAATGTCATACGCTAAAAGACGCTCTTGCAGCAGGCGATATTTGTGGTACCAACCATCTCCTGAAATACATTACGTCCTGGAAATGTAATCCAGTTTCGTATTTCGTACTTCGTTTTTCGTCAGATTTGCGAAACCTCGCTATTAACCATCGAAGAGCGAATTTTTTCTTTCTGAGAGACGCCGTTGTTTTTTTCAACTTCTTTTCCCGACACAGACAATTATGTGACACCTTACAAGGCGACGACTAGAGGTCAAATCACTAAGATAAGACGGGAAATTTGTGCTGCAATAGTGAAATCGCATTTGAACTCCTCATCTTTCTTCAATGGTCTTTAAAAATAATGCTAAGAAATCTCATTTTCATCACAGTTCGTTTCACATTCGATCAATTTTCCCAAAAGTGGGTATGTCACCTGATTCGTTAACTTTTACATAAGAGGCTTACGAGGTAAATTCACATTGGAAAAACACAGTGAAATGAGTAGTTATGCAATTTAAAAAGATATGGCGTGATGAGTGAACGTCATCTTCGTCAGTGAAATTCGTAATGGATTTCTAAGAAGAAAGGCTTATGCATTAAAGGTTTTTTATTCACACGACAGGAGTCAGTAGTTAGGTCGGGGATAGTCCGGCAGCAGATGGAGTGAACCGTGCAATGCGGTCTATAGAAGATTTTTCTGTTTGATTTAAGAGAGTTGAATATGTAGATTCAGAATCTGCCTGATGACACATTGGCATCCTTGGGCAATCTTAGTTATTTGCATATTCAATTTTGTGAACTGACTTCAACGTTGGACGCCGACGGACTCAACAACTGAGCTCTGTACAGGAGAGTGAGACCCGATGTACAGCTAACTTTGTAACGGTTGGATTTAAACCCCATAAATGTATTACTAACAGATAGAAATATGGTGTCTCGGAACCAGACAAACACATTCTCAATTGTTTTTAGTCCTTATGTACTGAGAGACGACGCTTTTTATATAAATTAACACAAAAATGGGTCAAAATGCATAAAACGTCAATTTCAATTAGGTAGCTGCTTAAAACTTCCAAAGAATAGGCTTATTTGATTCCGAGGTACCATATTTCTATCTGTTGGTAATACATTTATGAGGTTTAAATCCAACCGTTACAAAGTTAGCTGTACATCAGGTCTCACTTTCCTGTACAAAGCTCAGTTACTGCATCCGTCGGCGTCCAACGTTGAAGTCAGTTCACAAAACTGAATATGCAAATTAAGTGGGTTCCCGCAGTCCGATTTTGTCAGATTTTGGATATGATGCCCAATGTGACCTAATAAAAGATTTAAAAGCAAAAAACCTTCTTAAATTGCAATTTATTCCCGGTTAATTCTTACACCTACTGGACTAATTTTTCGTTGAAAAAAAATTATACATTCTGAAATGACCTTGGCCTTATCCAATGACCTTGATCTTTTTATTTATTGGCAACATGCCAAGAAGTTAGCGGGCATAATATGAGTTATGGCTCCACCTTCAAACTGAAACATTGGCACACCTGAGTAAAAAATATTCGGCATTAAACAAATTTCACGGTTTTTACTTCCCGTTGCCATGGAAACCGAAATAACTAAGATTGCCCAAGGATGCCAATGTGTCATCAGGCAGATTCTGAAACTACATATTCAACTCTCTTATATTCAACAAAAAAATCTTCTATAGACCGTATTGCACGGTTCAGCCAAAAAACGGGGTTTCGCTGCCGGACTAGGAAGTCCATCAAGTGCAGTCGGAAGCGGATCAACCGGGAAGTGCTTTATAAGTGCTTTTATTGTCTTCTATTCTGTTTTATTGTGTATTAGTGAGGTTTCGAAAACAGTGAGGTTTTCGCTAATCTGACGAACCACGAAGCAGGAAATACGAAGTTCAACTTGATTTCCAGGGCGTAATGTATTTCTGGAGATCGTTGCCACCACCCCAAATGTCCCTGCTGCCAGTGCGTCATTTGGCATATCATGTAAGACACTTTTTCATTGGCAGAGCGGTTCGTAGCCATGGTAGCACGAGGACATCCGTTGCCAACGGGCCAAAGAGTTCAGAAAGCAGCGTGCTGATAGGCTGTAAAACTCGCGCCAGGCCCTGACGCCATCTGTTGACCAAACGCGGCGACTTCCATTAAGTAAAACAGTTGTGGAGAACGAGTACGACCGAAGGGGGCGCGACTCACAACCCCGGGCTCACAACTGCGTAGGGAGTTAGCCAAACATGGGATACATCGACAACATTTTATCATACACGGGAATCATCACGTCAGATGATGGCACCATCGCGTCACGTCATCTGTAATGACGTCATGACGTCGTATAAATCGTAATCGTATACGTAAAACGTAAGCTTGCAGAACCTCCCTACTATCATACATTTTCCATTTGCATTTTTCATTCCCGATATCGCTTTTGTAGCATAATGATGAATATGATACAGAAATATACCCAACATATCAGACTAATACATCAGCCCACTTTAAAATCTTTCCGGTCGTAGGATTAGGCATCTTGTATAAACCAAAAACACAACTTTCACTTCATAAGATTCCTGGCGTACAGACATGACAGACGTCAATATGAGTCTCGCCTTTGTCATCTTACACTCTTCATTGTTTATGACATCGTTGCTCCCTCGGATCTTCGTTTCGCTTCCCATGTCACTTTTTACACAAACCCTATCAAAAGTCGCCATTTTGATTCGGTTTATTTTGTAATTGCTTCGTTAACTTCTTCATTACAACTGTCACATGCTCGGGGCGCCTGGCTGACAAGTTTTATACCCACCAAGCGGGGACGTTACACGAAATCCTGCGCTGAATGTAATCAGATGGTTATTCAAGAATCTTGCCTCCTGATACAAGCATTCGGATGGAATTCTGCCATCGTCGCTGCCAAATAGCAACTATCCTCAATATCGCATGGAGGTATTACATTACTTATGAATATTCACAAGACTTGTCATTTAGTCTAACTGTCGTTAGAGTTAATCTGATCAGTGACGGCAGATCGTTAGAACGTTCATTCATTCGAAGGCCGTGGCACAGGAGGGCCGGGAGGGCCGAGGGAATGGGGACGCTAGCTCAACAGAGGGCAGCACACAGAAACCCGGTCCAAATACAATGGACGCCTTTGTGTGGGAAATTGATCAGGACCGGGATGTCAGTTTCATTTCAATAGTTTTAACCACTAGTGACACCTATTGAAAAAGTCGGCTATCGTCCCCATTTTGATTCGCGGCCATGGCCTTTGGCCAAATACAGCCCAGGGAGTCAGAAACAAATGTGGAAAATAAGAAGAAAATAAGAAGTGGAAATTTTGGCACTTTTGCTCGAATTTTTAAATTTTTCAAATTGGAATAGAATTTTTCCCATTTTGAGAAATATACTGGAAATGACATGACATTTTGTCTGAATTTTCGGGCGATATTTCTCAAAATGGGAAAAAATTTCATCCAAATTTGAGAAATTGAAAAATTCGCACCAAAGTGCAAAAATTCCCATTTCTTATTTCCCACTTTTATTTCTTACTCTCTCAGCCCCTCTCTATTGAATTTTACTTAATTTTCAACATGTTAGGACAGTGCAGGTACCTTTCTGTCAATCCTGGAATCCGGCCCTGGGGAGGTCTCATAGCCTCGTGAAGGTCCCCAAAATGCTTGCCTGATAAGTAGTTCAAAGAATCAAGGCCTACATGTAGCTTTCATGCTGCACACATTGAAAAAAACTGCAGGCAGAGTTCTAATGCATTCAGATAGAACATAGTACATTTTACACTAACGTCGGAGGACGTATGGACTTTCTGAATTCAATACAGTATGGCTTTAAAAATAAGCTGCGTGTATACTGGTAACATTCATCCAATATCTGAACAACTTACCTGTGTAACGCCATCTTTTTTTTACCCTGTATACTGGCCAACAAATTATGGCAAGATTTTGACAACATGGATTGTTGGAAAACACCTCCTGTGCACACTATAGTACGTTTAAATCATCTATTCCCCGATGGGCGTATGTCTGTGAAACCTCTAGTAACCGGACAACAACGAATTTAGGGTTTACTTTAAACGGTCCAACGCACATTGTTTTCTAACCAGCTGAACCTTGGTTCGAAATAGAACATGCGACAAGGCCTTGAGTCGAAATTGAACACAGGCATGGTGCATGGGTTTGGCTGGAAGTGTCCTGTCAATAAAACGCACTTCAAAAGCCAGACTTCACCAACAATACCAAGGTCTGCCTGACAACCAAAGGGTAGTGACACACCTATTGGTCAACTCACTGACAGCTCCTATTCAGGGCTCAAAGTTTACTTTTTTTCCTAGGCGCACTGTGCGCCTAAGCTTTTTATTTTAGGAGAACAGAGGCAATTTTTAGGAGCACAATATTGATGATTATTGCTGACACACTCTACAGTGATGCACACTGCAGAGAAATCGTGCAAAATGTTGTGTTTTATTGATAAACCCTGTACAAAGTAGCAGTGTCGCCATCTAGTGCTAACTTGATGACTCATGCACAGACATGTGCTCTCAGCTCTGCATACATTAGTGACCATGGTGACACTGGAGTGGCCCAGTTTTCGCGCCAAAAGATCGTTGATGACCAATGCGGCTATGAAGTGAGATAAGTTATTTAAGTAAATATCTCCTGACTGGAAGACATCTAGCAAACAAATTTGATATGACTGGAAAGTGCATTCTTTCTACATGACAGCCAAATAGATTGTACAGGAATTCAGTCAGGGGTTTGAGAGAAATGGACTTGGAAACATAACAACCTATGTCAGATGAAAATGTTGAAGTCGGGACACTTGCAGCATTTGACGATCTTCAGCTGGCGTATAAAGTTTCTCTGAGCTGAAACATTTATTCGCAGTCAACTAAGGAAGGAATACACTCGCTCAGAGAT
>NMRB01001301.1:153227-165422 GCA_002633025.1 Notospermus geniculatus
GGGGGGGGGGGGCAAATGCCCCCCCCCCAGGCCAATTGTTGAGAAAAAAAAATTCAGCGAAATCAAATGGGATAAAAGATCATTATTGTTCGTGTCTCAGAGTGCAGAAAATTGACCTCAAATCGCATCTCAGAGCTTCTAATTTTCAAAATTGTTCGGGGGAGGTCCCCCAGACCCCCCGCAAAACACGTCCCTTTGGCGCTGGAAGGCGAAGCCTCCGTCCGGTCAGCTCGTCTGCTTAAAATGCCCCCTAGCCAAAAAAGCTAGCTACGGCCCTGACAAGGTATGAATACGTACGGATTGGGACGCCAACGTGCAATTGGCTACGAAGCTCGCGACCAATCAACGACTGTGTACGTTCGAATTTCACCAATGCGGAACACTACGAATGCTAAATATCGCAGCTTGTCGAGGGAATATCGCAGACTTCAGATTCGCCCCTTGTCGTGGGCAAAAGTCGCCAGTGGGACACTACCATTAGCTTTTGCTTTTCAAGCATTTTAGGTTTACATACTTTTAAACCAATCCACCCTTACCATCACAAGGGTGACTCCACACACCACAGTGCACATTAAGACGCTAAAACAAGTTTCGTTTTGAAGACATCTAATTGATTTATTACACACCGAAGACCAGATGGCTATTAATATTTCATCTACCTGTAATTGGATTTTGAAGGTTTATTTAGAGAGGCTGTCGTCTGTAGGTTTTTATCTAATTTAATGTGGGAGATTTTATGTCTCGGGGGGTAGCACATTAAAGACGAGGAGTTGTTATTTGACAAACCATGTCTGATGACCAAGCCTGGGTTTTATCATTTGGAGTATCAACGCCGTGAGTTGAATCTGGAAAATTACGCCAGAGGCAAGGAAGTTCGTTGAGGGCCTGTCACACTGAAGTAGTTCTCAAAACGTCCTGCCCCGTCCGAAAAAATCGTAAAACGGGCTAGAACGTGTAACCCTTGGCCAGATAATGCCTCGATGTTCTGGAGCACCCTTCTGGTCCATGAAGTTCGTAAAACGTTGCCACTACGTCCACTCCGTTCGCACACAGTTTGAGCCCCTTCGGCGAAATTTTCAAGAACGTACTGAGAACTACATGTAACTCAGTGTGTATCTCTCTGAGAACTACATGTATCTCAGTGTGTATCTCTCTGAGAACTACATGTAGCTCAGTGTGATTGGGGCATTAAGCCTGCCGCACACCAGTACGTACACACCAGCTGATATCGCAAGCGAGCAAACTCGGCTGTTGACGCTAGGGGCGTATTCGAATCCTCGTTCTTGACCACACTCGTGCTGCCCTAGTTCATGTAGCTGACTCAACTCGAGAACGGCAGTCTCGAACGCCGAGAACACAACTCGAGTCGGGCCAAGAACGTGTTCTTCTCAACTCTCTGCTGAGTGGCGAGTGAGAAGACGTTCTTGACCCGACACGGTTGCGTTCTCGGCGTTCGAGACTGCCGTTCTAGAGGTGAGTCAACATCTATACTATAATGGACGGTAGCCATGTTGGATTTTGTTATCAACCTGAGTTGACCTGTTTATCTGCTATACCTTGCTATGTAATGACTGTACACAGATCGGGTGGATCGGACTTTCTGCCCGATCTCCTCCTTATACCCCCATCACACTGAGCTAGTTCTCAGTACGTTCTTGAAAATTTTGCCGAACGGGCTCAAACTGTGTGCGAACGGAGTGGACGTAGTATCGCGCACATGCGACAAGGAAAGATTCTTCAGGCGCATCTGCGAATTTATGATCGCAAATGCGACCAATTTGGTCGCAACTTTGAGCCCTGCTATTGTTTTGACGAGGGGGCACAAATGCGGTGTTCGTCACCTGATGGTGCAAGTAAGAAAGCAAGTAAGAAAAAGATACAAATACCGATTACACACTCGACTGTCGTGATAAAAGCTTATTCTCCAAGTGACCGTTCAGAATCACTCGTACGTATTCTATAATATTTCGCGTATTTATGATATCTGATTGATTCCGTATCTCCGTTTCGGTCGAGTGATTTCAACATCGGACAAATGAACACCATTATAGGTAAATCCCATTGGTGCATATTGAACATTTCCGTTGTCTCTGCGGCCGACGAGGAAGCATTTCTGCCCGGAGGCGTTTCAAGGTTCAAGACCTTTCAAACAAAGATGGCGGTCTATTACAGAGGTCAAAATGAGTGGAAATGGCTACTGTGGAAAACTGAAATTTATGACTAGATTCTGAGATCGTTCGCGTCTGTCGTCAATAAATTAGTGAGGTTTCGCAAATCTAACGAAGCACGAAGTACGAAATACGAAATTGGACTTCATTTCCATGACGTACCGGTAATGTATTTCAGGTGATGGTTGGTACGACATATATCGCCTGCTGCAAGAGCGTCTTTTAGCGTATGACATTAGACCAATAGAGTTACGGTGTATAGTAAATGTTAAAATTTATCTTTCGTTTCCACTTCCTAGATATGAAGTGGAAATTTAAAAATTCAAGACGCGCCATAACTCTCTCGGTGTTACATGATATGCTAAAAGATGCACTGGCAACAGGGACATTTGTGCTACCAACCATCTCCAGAAATACATTACGTCATAGAAATGAGGTTGAATTTCGTATTTCGTACTTCGTGTTTCGTCAGATTTGCGAAACCTTGCCGATACGTGATCGTCCCGAGAGCACCGAAGAAAAACGCGCCGATTGGTTGAAAAACATTGATAGGTCTTGTTTTGACCAATCAACGCTTTGGAAACGAAGGTAAGGTGCCAGAAATCCTGTCGGTTAGATCCGGAAGCAATCACCTGTACGACCAAAAATGATTCCTCCACGGATGAAACGAGCGAGGAATTTCTGACACTTTGCACAATAAACGCAACTACATCTTAAAAAGTAATGTTCGTATGATAATCATCAAATTATTCTGCCATTTTTTCCCGTAATTAGTCTGTCACTTCTGATCAAATGCACATCTAGCCAATCGACGGCCATCAATCATTCAGTGCGGAATGATCCGATACCCTGTGTTGATATTAGCTTTAAGGATCGCGTGGCAGCGAGATCTCGCGTGCTCTGTCGGTGAAAATGATCGATCTGGGTCGTATCTGTTCATTCACGGAGAAACTCCCGACTGGCTTACTCATCCTGAGAATATCAGAGATTCTTAACGCTCGCTCCTCCGTCACCGTCCCCACGACGGTGACGGAGGCATTGGAAGCTTTCCAATGAACGCACATGTCAGGGACTTCGGTTGCTTTTTGAGTTTTTTTACATATTCTTAAAATCGTGAGCCGCTCCACCAAAAGCAGGCGCTTGTATTGTCGTAAGTGATCATCTTTAGTGAGGTTTCACAAATCTGAGGAAACACGAAGTACGAAATACGAAATTCAACTTCATTTCCAGGAGTTAATGTATCTCTGGAGATGGTTGGTACCACAAATGTCCCTGCCACCACTGCGTCTTTTAGCATATGATGTAAGACCGAGAGAGTTATGGTGCATCTTGAATTTTTAATTTTCCAATTCGTATCTATGAAGTGGAAACGAAAGAATAATTTCCAAGTGTAATATACAATGTACACCGTAACTCTATCGGTCGAACGTCATACGCTAAAAGACGCTCTTGCAGCAGGCAATTTTGTGGTACCAACCATCTCCTGAAATACATTACGTCATGGAAATGAAGTCCAATTTCGTACTTCGTTTTTCGTATGATTTGCGAAACCTCACTCTTGACTCTTGTCCACTACGAATAATACATGTATTGTAAACCTGCAGAGACGTACATTTCACCTGTTGCGTTGTAAGGCCCTTAACCCTTTCCTCGGCTGTGACATGCGCCCGGTCGTGCTGTAACTGGAGCGGGCACAATATATTATTGTGTACAAAATTTTCTGTAGCAACGAGAGTGTTAATATTTTCTCATATTCATGGTGTGACTTTATGATAGAAAGCATAGGCCTACACCGTTGGCATTTTAACCGTTACATTGTTAGCATCATGAACTGTTTCCATGGCGGCATTAGCTGGCTCTCGTGAGTACATTACAAGATAATATGGGGGGGGGGGGGNGCTGCCTTATATGAAAATTGAGTCAATACGATGCATAGAACAAAACCATGTATAAAAGTCATCCACAGCAGACGACAGTATGAAGGATTCTTATACACCCATCGTTAGGCGGTTTTGTCCGCAAATAAAGACGTTTCAATAAGTGAGGTTGTGCAAATCTGACGAAACACGAAGTACGAAATACGAAATTCAACTTCATTTCCAGGACCTAATGAAATTCAGGAGATGAAAGTACGCTGGACTATGAATCAATTCCGCGAAGTCGGCGTCCAGATTTGATCGCGCGGTGTGCCACCTATTGTCAACTTCTGGTACTAACAAATCAGATAAAATCGAATTAAATCTCGCCTTTCACAACTTTTTGTTTGTTTTTGAGCGTAAAATCACAAATATATTTCAGTTACAAGAATATTTATCAAGATATATATAAAAATAGATAACATTAATGTTTTGGTATACACGGTGCTGCCACCTGTCCGAGGAAAAATAACTATTATAATCAACCATGTAAATAAACAAACCGTAATGTTTACAATTCGAACTAGAGCATCTTTAAAGCCAGGCGCACATTGACGGCAAATCTCAATGCGACAGGGGTGTTTTTAAAGTCGACTGATCCAACGCTGCTGGACTCCTCATTCAGCCGGATCAGTCGACTTAAAAAAACACCCCTACCTGATTGAGACTTGCCGTCCATGTGCGCCTAACCTTAGAGAAATATACGAAAACTGCTGAATTAATTCGAAATTAAGTGCGCTTTTCGTCTTGGCTCAAGGTACCCATATAGCAAATACGACGTATCTACATATATCCGGCTAATTAATAACCCTCAATAGTCCTTTGATGACGCCGATATCTAATTAGTATCCACCGGACGCTCTAATCACCCAGTTTTATGGTGACGTTGATTAAGACCTCAGGCGAAAGAAATATGGTTTATTTACCGTATCAATCATAACAACGAAAATGACATTTAATTTGATGCAATCAATATTTCGCGGATGGCTTAATAAAAGGCTGCCTGGTGTTTGTAACGTCGCCCACACGTGACGTATCTCGGGAGATTTTTATGTCCCAGATGGCGCCCCATGCAATTGGATGATTATTACGGGGGGGGGGGGCATTTGAAACATCGACATCATTGAGTGCCACATTGCATTGTTAGCTAATTAGACAATATTTTCAAGCTGTAAAGATGATCTCGAGACCTAGACGTTGGGCGGTGATGCGGGTGAAAAGAAGACCTCGAGACCTAGACGTTGGGCCGCATTGCGGGCCTAATGATGATCTCCAGTGCTAGACGTTGGGCGGCGCTGCGGGCTTACAGATGATTTCGAGACCTAGACGTTGGGCGGCGCTGCGAGTGTAAAGATATCTTGAGTCCTAGACATTGGGCGGTGTTGCGGGCGTAAAGATGATCTCGAGACCTAGACGTTGAGCGGTGTTGTGGGCGTAAAGATGATCTCGAGATCTAGAGGTTGGGCGTAAAGATGATCTTGAGTTCCAGGCGTTGGGAGGCTCTTGTGGGCGTAAACATGATCTCGAGCGTAGACGTTGGGCGTTGATGCGGGCGTCAGACCATGATCCGTAATCACAGCTGAGAATGACGTTGGGCGGCGCTGCAATCGTCAGGATTGGATAATCTGGACTCGTGGTTGAGAAAGGCGTTGGGGGCGCTGCAGTCGTCAGGATGACATCGGGTCGTAGCTAAGAAAAATGCCGAGCGGCGCTGCAGTCGTAAAGGTGACCAGGAGCCACAGCACCACCTCAAAACTTAAAGACTCTTCCAATTTTGTGATGATTATATCAGCTTCTGCCATCACAATGGCTGGTATTCATAAAAGTTAGCAAATGCTTATACTTAAGACTTGCACAGAGAGGTCCGATGTAAATGTACTTGCAAAACTTGAAGTAAAAGCATTTGCTAGCTTTTATGAATGCAGCCAATGACTCGAGGTCATGACGTACAACGTCTACATATTGTAGCGTAAAAATTCGCGGATATAACTGCCCATACGAGGACGCACAGATTAAGTCAAAACAAACGATAAGATAAAAATAGCATTAATGGAACAATGTTGACAAGATGAATGTTACAAAGGGAAGCAACATCGAGGACGGGGAAGGAAAAATGAACACAGTCAGCCATCGACCCAGGAGTACTGGCGTCCACCTGAATACAATGTAGAAAAGTTTCTGTACTGGCGGACGGCAAAACTCTTGGGTAAATGTGAATGAAAAGCATTGTACGAATATTGATTTACTAATCTCTTTTGAGGCCACGCGATCCTGCTTGTCCTCCGAAAACATCAAAAGACCTGGGAAGATCACGTACGATACAGTAGAGCAACGCACCGCGCCTTACGGCTGTGATACTATAAAGGAGCCAACGGGCTTTGTTGGAAGCGGAACTTTTTCTACTCATCCCTGTGATCGTCGGTTGTAGGAGATAAAATCTCGTCCGGTTACTGAGTAGACTGATGTCGTCTTGTGATACGGCGGCGGGAGGTGAAGTCGGTGGCCTGCCGGCGCTGTTCGTGCTTGAATTTGTCAACATGCAGAGCTGAGCCTGTCACACTGAAGTTGTTTTCAAAACGTCCTGTCCCGTCCTACAAAAATCGTACAATGGGCTAGGACGTGTACCCCTTGGCCAAATAATGCATCGATGTTCTGGAGCACCCTTCCCGTCCATGAAGTTCGTAAAAAGACTGTAAAAAGTTGTCACTACGTCTACTTCGTTCGCACAAAGTTTGAGCCCGTTCGGCAAAATTTTCAAGAACGTACTGAGAACTAGCTCAGTGTGATTGGGGCATTAGGAACGTTTGTGGTTCCGGCAAAAAATAAAGACTGGATATGAAATACGACGGAGGTCTGAAAGAATCAAGTGAGCGGCTGAATGACATATACATGATGAGCTCTAGCTCCGTCTGAAGAGGTTCTGCAGATACTGGAAGCAATGTCGACCGATCAAAGCTGCTCTTATCAGACAATAAACCGCTAAGTTACATTTTTCTTCGCTTTATATCTCCCTTTTCTTTTCCCTTTTTAATTTTTTTGAGAAATATTTTACGACTGCTGCAAGTACTTGGAATCAGACTCCTTATACATACCCCCTTCGAACAGTCTATGCAATGGGTAGATCGCGTCTTCTGTAGATTCCTGTCTGACTTAAGTTCTTGTGAATACCACAGAACTGACAATTCCCATGGTGATGTCTCCTATGATTCGACAAGGCTGTCGTCAATATCCGGTGTCTCGACATAACTGGCTTTGCCTCTTCGCCCTCGGGGAACCTTTGGCTCCGGTATGATAAAGAAGGCATGGAACCTGCCCTTTCCTAACAATAAAGAATGTTTGGGTGACAACGGCACCGTCTCAATGATTTGTATACCAGACATTTCCCCGAGGTTTTTCAGATTCGATCACACTTACCGCACTGATTAAGCCGTAAAGACAAATGCCTCGGGCCCATTTCCGGCAGAGTATTGGAGACAGTTTAAAGGAGTGTCCCGCTGGCGAAATTCGGCCTGCGACAAGGGATGAATGAAAAAATCGTAGCTCCTCGTAACAGTTCTTAGACTGTTGTCTATGTTCGCAATGATTCTCTGGCTCGCAGAAAAAATTTCAAAAAGTTCAAAATTTGCCCGCGACAAAATTTTAGTCGAAGTCAGTCGAAGTTATCTACATGTATACATGTAGTCGCACCCATGTCATACATAGGGCCGATTTAATAGACGTTTGCTAAGCTAACCATTGATTCCACCAAATATAGATAGGCGTGCGAAAAATGTACAACTAAATTTTTCACCCCAAAGCCCCATTTTCCAAGCTGTGTATAGCGCTTACTATACATCCAAACCGAGCTTTTTGGTGAAAATTTAATTGTACACTTTTCGCACGCCTGTCTATTTTTGGTGGAACCAATGGTTAGCTTATGGTAGTGTCCCACTGGCGACTTTTGCCCACGACAAGGGGCGAATCGGAAGGCTGCGATATACCCTCGGCAAGCTGCGATATTTACCATTATACGTAGTTTTTCGTGAGTTGTCAACTTGTCGCTGATTCGTCAAACACTCGCAGGCCCAGACGAAGTTTAGTCGTGCGTGGTTGTAGATAAACGTGGTTTCTTCGCACATTACTCGTAGCTAGTCGCAGACTGTCGTAGATAGTCGAGGTTACTCTTCAAGACCTACGATCCTGTACGACTATGTACGACATGGGTGCGACTGTATACGAGATAACTTCGACTGACTGCGAATGAAATTTTGTCGCAGGCAAATTTTGAAAATTTTTCTGCGAGTCAGCGAATCACTGCGAACATAGACGACAGTCTAAGAACAGTTACGAAATGCTACGATTTTTTCATTCGTCCCTTGTCGCAGACCAAAATTCGCCAGTGGGACACTAGTATTAGCAAACGTCTATTAAATCGGCTCATAGTCGTACAGGATCGTAGGTCTTGTTTATGGAAGAATAACCTCGACTATCTACGACAGTCGGCGACTAGCTACGAGTAATGTGCGAAGAATCTTAGAGTACACTCTTAGAAATAAGGGTTCTTCGAGGGTTTTTCACGAGCACATATATGNTAAACCAGACGTGATGCTGCTGTTTAGAAAGTCAAAACTCCTCACTGCTCATGGATTTGACGGTTAATAAACTACCCCTGTCCAAACAAACTCATCAAGAAAGCAACAGACCCTCTACCTCAGGATATTCAAGGACAAACTAACTCCCCCAAAATGTGCTCGCCACGGGTCAATATGCTAGTCTACATGAAATGTGTCAGCACGAGTGTGGTCAAGAACGAGGATTCGAATACAGGTACTGAAGAGACTAGGAGTACAAGCCACAGCAACCTGTGTAGGTGGAGTTAGCGAGCAAATACCTGAACACCTCTCCTACACACCTGTCCCCTGATGATCAGTCGAATTTCTGGCCAGAACAACCACCCTGAAGATAAAGCTACGGGCAACGGCAGGAGGACCTCTGCGGACGGCTGGGTTTGTCGAAGGACACGATGGTCATCGCCGAACGCAGACGTGTCGCCAACGACAACACTCGTATCTGCGTTGGTGGAAATTCATCGAGTCGACTCAACTTCAACAGCACCGTTCCCCTCCGTGGAAGAATTTTTTACACCCTGAATTTTTCAATTTTTCGATGCAGAAATAATCACCTTTTGACTGTGTAGCGAAGACCAAGAGATTCATTCGCTGTCGTCTCAAGTCGACCAGAAGCGAGCAATAAACTTCACAGAACGCATTCAGAACGAACAGTTATTGACGGAGTCCGCTCAGGCGTTAGCAACATCTTTTTTTCAAAAACGAAATTGGCTACTCCGATATCGTTGTAGTGGTTTCTGAACAAGGTAAATCTCGAACCGCGAGTTATTGATGCAAGGTTTGAAATGTCAACTTAGGAGGTATAACTATTGGTTATTCGCTTATTTTCAAAGTACTGGGAATGCTTTTGTCGACGATCGTCGGTAGTCAGACTCAAGGCTTGACGGGCTGTCCGTGTGGTCGCCGTGACAGCGGCTAAGGCTGCTTTTCCACGAGACGTTTGCGGGCGCGGAATAGGAGGCGGGCGCGGGTAGAAAAAATCGATCCAACGTATTTCCGTTTAGCTGTTTCACTCGCACCCGCTCCCGCCACCGAAATCGCGTCCGCAAACGTCTCGTGGAAAAGCAGCCTAATGCCCTCATCACACTGATCTAGTTCTCAGTACTTTCTCGAAAATGTTGCCGAATGGGCTCAAACTGTGTGCGAACGGAGTGGACGTATGTGCCGTGACATTCCAAAACTTTTGTAATGTCACGGCACAGACGCAGTGGCAAATTTTACAGTCTTTTTACGAACTTCATGGAGGGGCTCGGACGGGAAGGGTGCTCCAGCACTTCGAGACATTATTTGGCCAACATTTTCACGTTCTAGGCCGTTTTACGATTTTTTTAGAATGGGACAGGACGTTTGAAAAACTAGCTCGGTGTGGCAGTACCTTAAAGATGCCCATAGGTCGACATTGCGTCCTGAACCAACTCGCGACTGCTAGCTTTCCGGCGATGGAAGGAACTCGATGCGACTGATCGGTTGCCGATTTTGTCGACCTGAGCGTGATTGCGTCTCCGAGCAACTGCCGGATGCATCATGAACGTGCTGTTCGAGGTATACTGCCAGTTGCTCCGAGTTCCTCTCAATCGCTGAAATGTCGACCTGCGCGTGGGGTTTTTTATCAGCGACGGATCCGTCGAGTTGCTTCAAGACGCAATGTCGACCTGTGGGTACCTGAAGGGCACAGCCGACATCGCGTCTTGAAGCAACTCGACGGATNGATGTAAGGGGCAATGCAATGAAGCCAAACTAATGTTGATTTCAAATTGTTTGAGCTGCTCGCTGATATGTGCACGAAGGAGGTCGCCATGTTTCTGCCGGCTTCAAGCTCACGCAGGAGTCTATAACATAATATGTGATCACGTGATGTGACGTCACCGTGGAACCTCCTTTGCTCTATACCATTATTTGTCTTATCCCTCGTTGAACAATAAAACCAGACTTTGATTCCTAATTAAGGGACTTGGACCTGGTGGAGGCCTGTCACACCGGGTTCCACCCGAAGGTAACGGTGTCGTCCCCAACTTCGGTGCTCACGGCAACTAGTCAATGAGCAACTTTTAAACAGCAAAATAAACCCTGGTTTATTTGATTTTCAGCCACTGTAGCTCACTTTCAAAGGAATTTTCATTGATTCTTGCTATCGGGGATTGCCAACCTTCGCACACTCTCAATTTCTGGGTTGGCACTGGCACGAATAATACCTGTGCAGACAACTTAATTTGTTGCTTCGGGCGTGATCCGTGCCTCGGCTTCTGTCATAAAAAACATCAAACAAAAAAAGTCTGGAGGCGTGGATAAAACAAAGGGGGAAAGGTCGGTTGTATGGCTTCGGCCGTTTTCCAGCCAGAAGCCCCCAGGCAGTCCAAAGTTATTGCAAAAGTTGGCTTCCCTTTTTCTTTCAGCAAGAAAGGCCAATGCATCTATGTTTTTAACTGTGTCCCCTTAGAACTACCCGACGGACATATAGGATGATATTATTGATGTACTTTGTAAATGTCACTTGGTCATAAAAATGAGTTGGCCGGACGTTGGATTCGGCGCGAGTTGGCAGACATATGTCAAAGTGGAGTTTTAGTGAATTACATATACATGTACTTAAACGTTTTTAATTCTATCCTCTGGGACGGGACTCATCATCAGGTTACTCTGAACCCAATTATTTCCCTGTGAATACTGCATTAAAAATCCCTGTGAATACTGCATTAAAAATCCCTGTGAATACTGCATTAAAAATCCCAGTGAATACTGCATTATTTACACAAGTACATGTATATCTGTATTTACATGTTATTTTCTTTTTTTGTAACCAAACATGGTAGCTCTGAATCGGCCAAGGATGCTCTTAATTGCTTTTGGCAAGTGGAAATGACTTTTGGGGGTATTTGGTCCCATTTTGTGTAATTTTACATTAAAACTGTAATTTCTTATTATGTAACAACCATAATTCTGTCTGTAAGTAATATTTAATTTTATAGAGTCTAAATCCAACCGTTCAAAAGTTACTGTACATTGTTCCCCTGCTCCTGTACAAAACCAAGTGTACCACTCCAATGATGAAGTCAGTACCAAAACTTCAAAACGCTCTATCTCCCACACCCACCACTGCTTTCATGCCAGACGACCAATCTATACACAGGGATGTAACATGCAATACCATAGTGTGCCAGAAAATTGGCTACCTTTCCAGCGATTGGTTACCTGCCATCGATCCAAGATGGCTGCCATGTGACATCGATCCAAGATGGGCGCCATGTGGCATCGATCCAAGATGGCCGCCATCTAGCATCGATCTAAGATGGCCGCCATCTAGCATCGATCTAAGACGGCCGCCATGTGGCATCGATCCAAGATGGCCGCCATGTGGCATCGATCCAAGATGGCCGCCATGTTCATCGATCCATCGTATTCAATTCATGAAGGGAGTACATACACTATAAATAGTAGGCTACTGAAGGTTACCACAAGACGAGAACTCTGCAAGCCCATGCTAATTGCGTCATAACAGATGTGTCC
>NMRB01001301.1:166656-180414 GCA_002633025.1 Notospermus geniculatus
GCGTCTTGAAGCAACTCGACGGATGGTCATGGTCTCTATACCACTATTTATCTTATCCCTCGTTGAACAATAAAACCAGACTTTGATTCCTGGGGGACTTGGCCCTGGGTGGGGGAGTCCTGTCACACCGAGTTCCACCCGAAGGTAACGGTGTCGTCCCCAACTTCGGTGCTCACGGCAACTGGTCAATAAGCAACTTTTAAACAGCAAAATAAACCCTGGTTTATTTGATTTTCAGCCACTGTTGCTCACTTTCAAAGGAATTTTCATTGATTCTTGCTATCGGGGATTGCCAACCTTCGCACACTCAGTTTCTGGGTTGGCACGGGCACGAATGAGGGTAGTTATTAAGTACGGAACGGAACGGAATGGAATCGTGGTTGCAAACGGAATGTAAAAGACGGACCGACCCTGTAAATGGAACGGAACAGAGCTAATCTTATGGATGGCGCTGTGCTGTGATGTTGGGTTCGTTCTGTCATTTTGGTATTGAGCTCGATTCTTGTTGATACCATATATGGATTCTTTGGGTTGTGCCGTTTACTTTTTTGGGGCAGTGCTTTTGTGGTGGGTTCGATTCTACATTGGGGTTAATATGGAGTTCCTTTTTGCCATTGGGGTGGTGTATTGCTTCAGTGGTTGATTTGATTCTAGAGTTTTGGCGGTCACTCTGGTAGGGAAGGCCTACCCCATCCCAATAACCATAGTATAGAATCGAACCAACCACTAAAGCACTACCCCACCAGAGTGACCGGTAAAAGAATCGAACCCACACAACTAAAGAATTGCCTTATCCCAATTACACTAATTTATGGCTACCCAAAAACTGAACCGATCACCAACAGTAGTAGGCCTACCCCAACCCCAAAATAGAATCCAACCCACCACAACAAAAGCACTACACCAACAAAGATATTGGCAAGACCATTACATACATGTAGAGTTGAGCTCACCACAAACATGATAGAACGAACCATTATAACAGCACGGCACTGTCCATTTGAAATGAAATGAAAGTTAACTTTGTTCCGTTCCAATTTCAGGGTCAGTCCGTATTTTACATTCCGTTTGCAACCACGATTCCGTTCCGTTCCGTTCCGTACTTAATAACTACCCCACGAATGATACCTGTGCAGACAACTTAATTTGTTGCTTCGGGCGTGATCCGTGCCTCGGCTACTGTCATAAAAAACATCAAACAAAAAAAGTCTGGAGGCGTGGATAAAACTAAGGGGAAAGGTCGGTTGTATGGCTTCGGCCGTTTTCCAGCCAGAAGCCCCAAGGCAGTCCAAAGTTATGACAAAAGTTGGCTTCCCTTTTTCTTTCAGCAAGAAAGGCCAATGCATCTATGTTCTTAACTGTGTCCCCTTAGAACTACCCGACGGACATATCGGATGATATTATTGGTGTACTTTGTAAATGTCACTTGGTCGTAAAAATGAGTTGGCCGGACGTTGGATTCGGCGCGAGTTGGCAGACATATGTCAAAGTGCAGTTTTAGTTAATTACATATACATAGGCCAAGGGTTATGTAAAGTTACTCGCAGTCTCGAATTTTTGACACAAAAAATCTGACTAACTATACACAAAAAATTGGGAAAATAAGGCTCGGGGGCCCTCGGGAACCGTCATAAGAAGGTGCCCCGAGCCTTATTTTCTCAATTCAGTGTGCAGTTAGTCAGATTTTTTGCGTCAAAAATTCGAGATTTCGAGTCACTTTTCATAACCCTTAAACTTTTTTTATTCTATCCTCTGGTGGGACTCGTCATCAAGTTACTCTGAACCCAATTATTTCCCTGTGAATACTGCATTATTTACAATATTTATTCTGTATTTACATTTTTTTTTTCTTTTTTGTTACCAAACATGGTACCTCTGAATCGGCCAAGGATGCTCTTAATAGCTTTTGGCAAGTGGAAATGACTTTTGGGGGTATTTGGTCCCATTTTGTGTAATTTTACATTAAAACTGTAATTTCTTATTATGTAATAACTGAAAATATTTAAGACCATGCTTATTTGATTCACTGTCCCCATATTTCTGTCTGTAAGTAATATACATGATTTATAGAGTCTAAATCCAACCGTTCAGAAGTTAATGTACATTGTTTCCCCTGGTCCTGTACAAAACCAAGTCAGTACCAAAACTTCAAAACGTTCCCACACCCACCACTGCTTTCATGCCAGACGACCAGTTCTATACACAGGGATATACATGCAATACCATAGTGTGCCAGAAAATTGGTTACCCTTCCAGCGATTGGCTACCTGCCATCGATCCAAGATGGCCGCCATGTGGCATCGATCCAAGATGGCCGCCATGTGGCATCGATCTAAGATGGCCGCCATGTTCATCGATCCAAGATGGCCGCCACGTTCATCGATCCATCGTATTCAATTCATGAAGGGAGTACATACACTATAAAGAGTAGGCTACTGAAGGTTACCACAAGACGAGAACTCTGCAAGCCCATGCTAATTGCGTCATAACAGATGTGTCCCGTTACCCCTTGATTAGCCCCCTGGGTAGGGACACGGCGGACTGATTGTGACACTAGTTAGGTGAAATCTCAGGCAGGTACGCCATTACCACGGGTCACTGGCCAAATTACACGCGATTAGATCAGGCCCAATCACTTAGCGATGGCTATTTCGAGTCGAGATGAGAATAATGGAGTAATGATCATTACATATGTTACGACGATTGTCTGGTGGTGTAAGAGGAGGATGAGTCACTGGTTAAAGTACACCCGTGCCTTTTTCTTATGGAATCTCAAATTTTCTTTGATTTCCTAATCAGCAAATAGATGTATAATAATGCTACCATTAAACATTCTCGGCCATTTTTTTATTGGTCACGACATTTTCTTTTCATAGAAGTTTTTTTACATTAGACAAATTCGTCTCCCAAAAATGTAAGATTTGTGGAGGTTAGTTTGTCCCATAATTCAAAATTTGGCCGAACTTGCACAACTGCTGTGACTTTGCTGCCTTTGAATAGCATTTACAACAAAGTCAACTGCAAATCTACGCTTATCTTGGGATGTAATCCGGTAAAATATGAAATTTGTAATTTCGAAACTGTGAATTACGTGGGCCGCGAAATTATTCTTATGGCTGGTTCATACTCCGTCTGGATTTTACGCCGACTATGATCAATTTCAATGTGTGTGCAGATTCACGCCTTGGAAACCTGCAATCAGTTTCATGCGCTTGCCGGTGTAACGTTTTTCAGTGTTCCCCATCTGCGAGTGTTCCCCTGCTATTGTCTGACGGAATAAGCCGCGACTTGACAATAGAGGAAACACAGAGTAACGTATGGATCTATCTGCCAGTGTTTCCAAAACAATAGGGGGAACACTGACACACGGAAACACTGGAAAACTTGACACCTGTCCGCGAGCAAGTATGAACCAGCCCATAGTGTCATTTTTGACTGGCGTGACTAATTCCCTTTATAACTGTGTTGTCTCGTATCGACATGCAAAAAATACTTTATATGAAGTTACAGACCAGTTATAGGTCTGAAAAGTTCTCTACCACTCACTGATAATGCCATTCAAGGACACGGTTCTTCTTAGACACCCGCAGCCATCTAGTTCTTTATTGTATTCGAAACAGCGGTGAAAGCTTTTAGTAACAAACTATTCCAGGTGCAATTTAGGGAACATCGTAGAGTAAAAGGAATGGAGTGGGTTGGAGAGAGCATGTCAATTATCAAGCAAAAATGGCCGCTCCATTACAGTTAGGGATCGTCGTGTGAGTCAATGTCGGATTTGTCATTCTGTTAATCTAAACAGGTGTACAAAGTAGAAACTGGTTGCTTAAGTTTGATGTGTAAGCCAAATGGATGTAGCTTCTTAGCTTTAAATGTACATCTTTGATTGGCGCGCAGTTCAAACAAGACGATTTAAGATCATAAATGTTGCTTTGGTGATTCGTCGCGTCAAACCGTTCGTCTTGGATCAGAAGCGGAAGTTCAAAGCTTCTTTCCTAACTGGAAGGTCCAGGACTAGGAATTTAAAGTCCCAGATGCGACTACTTTTTTCCAACTTAGAAAGTTTGGGGATATAATACTGATTGAAAAATTCCAACTTGGTTAAAAAGTTATGGCAAATTTAATGGGTTTGGTCAGAGGAGAATGTTGGACCTCATTTGATGACGTCATCTCAGGAATTTGCATAATGAGCATGCATTTTAGTGCTGTAATCGACTTGCGCAACTATTCACGTGAAAGAATGGAGTCAGAAATCTGTCTGCTAGTAAATATGTAAATGAAAATAAACTTTATCTCCATATTTGATGGCGCAGATTTGATTTCATTTATACCTGCAATGATATCACGCATAAATTAGCATTTTCGACCCTGGCTAGTTCCTTACTCTACTGAAAATAGCACTGGTATTTTTTTCTGCGATATCTTGAAAAAAAATCACGATGAATTTTATGAAATAAAAAGCCAAATATGCACTTCAGAATAATCTGTGTAGGCAATTTAGAGATGCAACATGGACTTAAAATATCGTTTTGTTTGTGAACAAATTGATAGTTGGGAGCGCCCATTGTTGCTGGCTCAAATTTCCCAGCATCAGAAAAGTTGCTGATGACAATAAATATTGGTTGAACGAATGGTTGCGATCCGCAACGGGCTTCACAACCGAGCTTCGTTTTTGTTTACGCTTTGTCTGGTAAAGATTCTAAGGCCTTGTATTCACTGAGTCCATCCTTTCATCAGCGTCGAGTATTCCCGTGTACTCTTGGGAATACATGAGCCGATTTGACAGCAACTCATTGCAAATTCTCCGACCCCGCGGACACCGATACCGTAATTCCCATTGTTGTAACCACGGAGGAAAGATTATCGGCAGATGCTTGCGGGTTTTCCTCGGCTAGTTACAAAGATCTCTCACAGGGTCTTAGGCGGATGAAACTTAACAGTGACATTATTGGGCTAAGGGGAGTGGGATAAGTACCAGACGATTACCCGGCCTTGTCCACCTGCTTACCCGTATCAACTACTACTCTTCATTCCACATCCGATTGGCGCGAGGTTATGGCCGATATCTCCACAACGGCTGGGTCAAATTTGACACACAATACATCAATCGATTTGTCTTTTTGGCCGCTACAGGCATCTTCGCTGTCATTTTCCCGAAAAACGTGAAATAAAAAAGTTCTTTCACCAATCACAGTTCGTGTTTACGGCCTAAATGGCGGCCATTTTGAAATGACGCAATGCATCACGCCTGTGTAAACTGCACTGAACATCGTGGTGAAATGAAACGGCTTTTGAGAAAGGGATCCATTATGTCGGGCTTACACAAAAACTGAAGATAGCAGAAAGATACCGACAAAAAAGACAAGTCAATTGACGTATGTTTTGTCAAATTTGACGCAGGCGTTGCGGAGATATCGGCCGAAAACCTCGCGCCAATCCGAATCGGATGTGGAATGAAGTCATGAACTGTAGACTGTTCTCTAAGGAGCCTTGATGCCTAGTGGTTATCACGTCCGCTTAGCGGAAGGCTCGGGTTCGAAACCAGCCCGGGCCATATGGGATTCATCATGCCCGTCTCTTCACCTCCGTCGCATCCGTGGTGCATTGCACCTTGTGCCTCTGCGAGGGCAAGTAAAAGACCCCGTCCAAGTGAGGAACTACACTCAAAAATTCAGTGGTATCGGCATCCGCTCGAAGCTGTCACCCTCAACACTGAAACACTTGGTGCCAAAGTCCGTTTCTGAACACTAGATGCCACTACCAGTTGTTGACGAACGCGCACGATCAACCAGCCAATGAGTGATCAGCCAATAAGAAAATGTTTCATGTTTCCACCTAGTTGCGTGAAATACTGGTCGCTGATTGGTTGACGGCAGTTTGCGCCATCTAGTGTTCAGAAACATGATTAGGCCCCATCTGTGCCAGTGGTTGAGAGCGTATAACTAGTATTACGCTCGAGGCCACTGGGGACGAGTGTAGTGAGGAACATGAGTAGCTTGAGATGGCCTCTTCGTATTTACCAGGGCAATAACTACACGCGGGATCCGTCGGCTTTTGAAATGAGTGCGTTAAATTGATACCGACCATTAATCGCTAAAATGCAGCAGATCAAGGAACATAAAATTTAAAATTGACATAACCGCTTTTGAAATCTGGCGTAAAGTGGTTTACTGCGCAGGTATTTTCGATTTTGATTAAATTATCCTGCAAATCAATTCGAATGACGAGGAATACTGTTTTAAGAAATGACAACAAAATCCAATTATAGGTCCTACTGTTCAAGGACCCGAATTGGTGAAACGTCGCTGCTGGGAATTTCATTATTCCAACGTTCAATTTCTGACAAGTCCTCCTGAAGGCAAACCTCACGACGTTTTTGTAATCACTACAGGGGGCGCTAGTATACAATGTTGATTTTGCTCTTGCCCACTTGAAGGCGACCGGTATCAGTTCCTTGCGATCGTATTCAATCGCAGGTAGCAGGTTGCAAAGCAAGTCTCAACGCAGAAAATCAGCAGTGGATTCCTAGCTTTAACCCTTTGGGGCCCGGATAAAGTTGAAAAGTGCACATATCGTAACATGAATTTCTGATGTCTCTATACAAAAATGCGCCTAGCTCCCAACATTTGCAACCAAAACTGGTGACAAGGCACTCATTCTGGAGACAACTAAATGGGCCACAACCTCATGCAGGTTTGCTTGTTCTAAAATGTCTGTGAGAGAAACAGGCCAGAGCCGAAGATGCAAGTTGTGAGAGGAAATGGTCGCATTCTGCCTACGTTTTCGTCAGGTTGCCAATCTTTAAACGTCCATATCTCGATAACCGTTGCTCCTGCGCTTCTGAAAATTGGTCAGCACGAGAAATTTGTGATACCAACCATCTCCTGAAATACATTACGTCATGGAAATGAAGTCCAATTTCGTATTTCGTACTTCGTGTTTCGTCGGATTTGCGAAATCTCTATTGCCGAACGAGCGTCGTAGTCCGGACGCAGAACGAAAAAGTGTGACATTTTGAATAACAGCACTTTTTTTTGCATTTTTTGTATCTCCAAATGACACTCTGGCACTCTTGAGCGTTTTGAGAAAGTCCCGTTCGAATTTTTGGAACTGACTTTATCATTGGACGTCAGCTGACGCAACGACTGAGCTTTGTACAGGAGAATGGGATCGTTTTTCTCCAAAGATATCCCTCACGGGCGACAGCGCGCACCTTGTCAAAGTCTGAACATTCCGATAAGATTACGGGTCCATCACACCAGAGCGGAGATATATCGCCGTGTAAAAACTGGAACTAATCGGCTTCTCTCTCCCGGTCTTCTTCTTATCAAATTATTCCACGATCGCCGATGGTGACTTCCTCGCTTCGGCGGACAATGTCCTATAGCCGATGAGTGATCAGGAATCCCCGTGGCGCTTACCTTGTAAAGTTAACTGAATGGTCGATTTGAGAGGGCAGATTGCGTGTGGTCAGATCGATGAGCCGAACGTTTGTCCCTCGGCAATGATTCTGACGAAGTGCCGCGTGGCATAACAGCTGCCGTCAAACATAATAGTACTTATTACATAAGTTGAAAAATGCGACGGGTTATTGGTTGGGTTACTGTCACAAACAGATCCCAACTCGGAGCAGCGGCCGGCCATCATTTTGACCCTTTCAGTTCCACCGGCATTTTTATCACGAATGAAATGGTCCATGGACAATTTGCTCACCTGGGTGAATGTATCAGAAGAATGAACAACAAGTTAGTATCACGTCAATATAGCCGTGGTTACACTACATAAAAATACCCGTGTTTTTCCAGACCCGTGTGTACGAAAATCCTGGCGAGAGGTCACACTACTACACTGTAGTTAAGTAGCCCGGCGATAGTTGCGCTGCAAACATTGACTCTTCGGTCATTTCTGAATTGGCACACATTGTCGGAGGCGCGAAAACGACGTCACTTAATGGTTGCGCCATCTGTCGCCGTGCGAAGAACTAACGAACACACGGGGATTTCGAAAAGCACGGCGAGATTGCCGTGTCTCAAAAACCCGCGTTTTTCAGACATGGGTTTCTTGAAGCCCGGCAATTCATAGGTGTGACCGCAAAACACCCGGGGATTTTATGTAGTGTAACCACGGCTTATGTTGCAGGGAAACATCATACCGGTGTGACAGGAATCAAAGTCCGGCCTTACTAGTATTGTTCAGCGAGGGATTACAATATATGGCTATAGAGACCATGACCATTTGAATATAACCTTACAATAGCGGGCTATTGTTTGGCGGACTTGCATTCCTAGGACGCTGATTCCTGTCACACCTGGCTAGAAATTTCTTTGTGGTATTGTGATATGAGGCAAAGTACATTTTTCAAGATGGGCGACTGGCGGCCATATTTGAAGTGCAATACAGCTAAAATATGGCAAACATCAATCTCGTACCCAGATCTACCTCATCCGAGGATATCTCTGGCAAGGGCTACGACCTGACCAAAATTTCTGGTCAACCGCTGGCAGCGTGCCAAAATGTTTGTTTCACACAATATTTCGTTCTCCGATGACTGAAAAGTAGCATATATGCCTAAAAAGCTATATAATACACCCAAACCACGAAGTTGTTTGAGTATTAGAGCAATTTCAAACGAATAGTTTAGTTGGGAACATCAAACCGCGGGTGCCAGCTCGGTGTGATTCGCCTCATAAATTAGTATATCGCGCATGCGCAGTATTCCTGAAGTCGTCAGCCCTTTCCAGTGGTGTTGTAGGAACGTAAACCCACTGGGGACGAGTTTGGGCAAACATATGTATATTGAGATTATCTACATACATACATGTATTCGTACCAAGTTACAACATTCTAGCTGCTGTTCTTCATGAGATAGTGGCTAAAGTCCCATTTTCAAGATGGCCGACTGGCCACCATAATTATTTGAAGTCGAAAAGGGTCAAAATTCGATGTACGCATAGAGGGTGCCGGAACAAATATAATTTCAATGTCAAAACATTCTAGTTCCAGTAATTCATGAGATATGGTGAAAAGTCATTTTTCAAAGATTGACGCCTGGCGGCCATATTTATTTTGAGGTAGAATCATGCCGAAAATTGCTGAACGCACAGAGGGGAACTAGGTACATAATCACACCAAGTTAGAAGACTCTAGATCAAATAGCCACGAAACGTGCAACCAAAAGGCAAATTTTTGAACTTTAACCTCCGTCACCTGGAAAAATACGCCAAATCAAAACCCCGTTCCATATGTCATGTATCCTCATTAGATGCACTTATGATAAAAATGTGGAGATAATTGAACCTTTAGTTCAGGAGTTATTGCACTTTTTATGTTTTCTGTCTTGGCCACCTGGTGGTCAAGCCAAGATTCGAATCGGACCGAAACTTGGTGTCATACGCCATCTGACCTAGGGGTACAAAGCTTCAGGTAGCAAGCCCAAGCGGTTATGAAACTTCCTGCTAACGGACGACGGACGCTACACCACGGTAATAGCTCACCAGGTGAGCTAAAAATTAATTCAGTTAGCTTTACGTGTTCAAAGGTACTTTCCGCCCTGGGAACTATTATGTATAGAAGATTGGGAGAAAAAGTCCTTTTTTCCATAAAGACATATAAGTTACCTTTAATCGCGCGTTATATGTTTGGAACGCGATCAAACGGGGTTGGTTATTCGGCAAGGTTATCAGAAGAAAGCAAGAAAAAATCCTACTGACATTTTATTCATTTGGCTTCGTCAAAAAATATCGTTTTTCAGGGGTAACAAATATACCAAACAAACTGTATCCGAAAAGGGTTTATTTCAGACGGAGATTATGCGGCCTTTGATGACGTATTTCGCAAAGAGGCGATTACCTCGTCTTGGCAGTGCGGTTCCTGACCTCCCCCGTAGTCAGGAAGGACTTCAGACCCGCATCGGGGGGGGGGGGGGGGGGNATGATTTTTTAACAAGAAAATATTTTTAATCAGGTAATAATTCGAGTATTTTGCTCTCAGATGCCAGGAAAATGCATCTGAAAGGTGCTCTAGTTCGAATTGTAAATATTACGGTTTGTTTATTTACATGTACATGGTTGATTATAATAGTTATTTTTCCTCGGACAGATGGCAGCACCGTCAAATCTTTTGTTAGGAAGCAGAACGGCGGAAAATAGCAAAGGATTTGATGCATCACGCAGCGCAAAACGCACAAGTGGCCCGAGACCTTTACGATTCCCTGCGCGCAGATGTTGCCTGTTCCACGACGACCGTGCACATTTTTCGGTTTTGTGACCTTGCCGTGCTTGCGACACTTGATGCCGGCTGTTCCGTCGTAGCGCAGGCAATCACAGTGTGACCTGACATCCGCATTAAAGGCGACTATTTGTTAGCGCATCATTAATATTTCCAGAAATGATTACATAACCAAAACTCATAAATAATGGGCTTTTGATAACATGCGGCAAATGAAACAATTTAAACGCCTACTCTTGCCCATTAACAGGTTTCTAAGGATGGGGATATTTCGCTCGAGCAGTTGTTGAATAATTAACGAAGTTCCTTGCTTTGCTGATAACTCACCATTACAGCCAGTCGGGTTGGATTTTCTTGGGTCAATTACGTTTCAATTAGTTTTATAATAGATTTCGCCAAGCCATTAGGGGTGATGCTGAAAGGTCAGCTGCTGTGGTAAATGAACCAGAATATCGCGACAGTTCATAACACCACTGAGATCATCTACACAGGGTGTCCCCCAAAAATGTCCGGCCCAAACCAGGCAACCCCAGAACCTAGGGTCTTCTTACATGAACAAAGGTGTTTATTTCATCAAAATCAGCCAAGCCAATCAGAAGACACACTACAGGCCAAAAGTTTGGGGCCGCCCACTGACTATTTTAGAAAAAATATATGTGGTTCGTTTTAGAATTTATTGTGTAGGAAGGGACAAAAGTATTTTCAAAAGATGCCACTAATCAATTATCCAAAGGAATTTCAAAACAAATCGATATTTAAAGGCATTGCTGGCCACACTTGGCTTTCAAATTATTTGGCCTTAATAACTGATACACATACATATTAGGCTTCTGCTCCTCTAATTTTTAAAATTAGGTTCCTGGCAATGACCCAGATGATTTAAAGCATTCGGCGATTCTGAGTGTGGCCGAGGTTGGAATGCACGGCATGGCTGGAATTGGTGCAACACGGTGTGCGGTAGGGAGAATTTAGAAAACAATCAAACAACACCGTTAAAGAAGTAAAATTGCTACCAGAACAAAGTCCTCTTCACAAATTAAACCACCCGTTACATCAGGATATGGTATCCTCTATTACCATGACGAATTTCGAGGCAAAACAAAGCTTCTAAGTGTGACTTTATTGAGCCGACAGCATTTATAAAGACTAGCATATATACTCGTGGCGAGCACAAACTCGAGCCCTGACCACTCGACTCGAACGGGTTCCAGTTACCCGGGTCAGATCAGAACAAAACAGCAGTCAATTTTTCCGATGATCGCAATGCGCTGGATGGGTGCAGAAAAACCATTGATTCTGCGAAGCCCGACTGCGAAGCCCGCATCAATTTCTGGCCTAAAAGTAGGTTAACAACACTCCCCACATAATAAGTAAACATTCCCAAACGCTGTTGTCTCCCGTCAATGCAGAGTTTAGGAGGAGATGCGTGACAAAGGCCCATGTTTCCTCGTTGACCCAACACCTGTACACATAGCTACACTAACCTGTATAGCATGCGATCAACTCCAGTTGGTACGGACGTAATTCAAAATCGAGCCCGTCCATTATAATAAGATACATGTATACAGTAAACAATCACAAAATACACATTATAAACACATTTCTCACATTTCTCCCCACGGGAGGGGTAAACATCAGAAAAAAAACGAACCCAACTCAATGCAAACAACAAATGACTACAAATCCAATATTTTTTTCGCAACAAACCGTCTTTTAGAGAAGAAAATATGCTTCTGTACACAACACGAACAATGGATAATTCTGTTTATTTAGATCCTACAGGAATTCTATACAAATATCTGAAGATGAAAGTAGAAGGTTCTAGATGTTGACTTTAAAGAAACTATTTGATTGATCTATAAGTTTGTATTATTTACTGTGATTTGACTCCCAGAGATGTGCGACATTAACCGTAATACTCTAAACTCACATTTTAAAGCCCAACAGTGTATGCGTTAGGTTTTGTATCTCGCGACGGCCGACGTATTTTTGACCTTTTGTATTGTAGGTGTGGTTCATTATTGGTTTATTGGACTTGGGTCTTTTGGGACTTAAGCGGGTGATCCACTGTTGCGATTTTGGCTTGCGACGGGGTTGCGTTCCCTTGCGATTACCTTATATGGCAATCGGAAGTCCTTATAAGGTAATCGCAAGGGAACGCAACCCCGTCTCATGCCAAAATCGCAACAGTGGATCACCCGCTTAAAGGCACCCTGATCCTATTGCAATGTCAATAAACAAGTCACAAGGACAGACCAATGTCCTTGGCAGGCCTAGAATCACCATGCTTCTTACATGGGCAGCTGAGGCCCTACGTGGGGTGCTCACGAGTAGGAAAATCCGACTTGAAAATCCCCGTCCACAGCAAAATAGTTCCTTCCGAAACTAATCTTTAGGTAGGTATCAATAGAAATTCAGCCGTCATTTGACGGGTACTTTGCTAGTGCTCGATAAGGCAGTTCAAATCTATCTATTTGAATGATCTAAGTTACCAATTAGGTATTGTGAGTGTTGTACACATAAAAGAATGAGTTGAAGCATGTTACCTTACCTGATGAAGGGTTAGTCACGCTATAACAGCTCGTTGAATTTCTGAAGTGATGAAGGTATGGCGGTCATTTTTGTTTCGACATAGTATCAGTCCAGTCTCGGTGTTACCACTGACTATCTAGTACATTTTACACTTCACTTACAACAGCCAACGTAACACTTTCTGAATTGACAGTGGGGCATTAATTTTGAATGGAAAATGAGGAGCGAAAATGAAAAGTGAGTAGTTCATTACTATTTAAAGCGAATGGCTCGCGGGGTTTGTTTACATTTTTGGTGGTACCTTCCATAGAGAGTGAATCTAGCCTCCAGACAAAGCCGTGCCCCAGCCATATGCAACACCTGTGCAAATATGCGAATGTAAACACTGGGGACGAGGTTCCAGTGAAAATTTGTTAAAATGGGTTAATGACGTTTTCAAATTCAGTAGGTCAAGATGTACATTTTGTACTATCCCCATTGATTTTGAAGCGGTAGATTTTGCAGAATGCGCCTCCGAAGTTTGGCTGTCTAATGCATTTCCCATTAAACTAAAATCCTTCTTTTGCCTTTTTCTCAAAATGCTGCTTGATATCGATGACCAACTGTCATGGCGCCACAACAAACCCCGCGAGCCATTCGCTTTAACGGCAGCCTGATATGTCTTACCAGCTTTAGTCGCATTGCCGAAAAGCGAAACCGTACAAGCCTCGGACATCATCGACCGACTTAATGTCGACATTGATCGGTGTCGGCAGGCTAATCGTGGTAAACCAGCCGACCAGCCGCCGGGGGACACCGATCTTTGGACAGCTGGATGGAGTCACGATATCTGATTGATATCCCACGGCACGCTAACAGCGGGAAACTTTAGCCCTGTGAAAACTGTTCTAACTTGCAACAGAATCTTTTGAGCGTGTGAATTGAGACGAATAATTGAACACTTCACGATCGGTGATGCAAATTCTGACACCTGTGTTACAACCGCCAAAGGGAGGTTCGATC
>NMRB01001301.1:192311-202839 GCA_002633025.1 Notospermus geniculatus
CTCTCAAATGCATTTTCCCCACATCTGATACCACAATAACTTGGCTTGAAGAGGGGAAAAATGGCATTTTAGAGACTGCTCTGGCTAAGAGAGTGCCCCGCCAGCTACGCCCCTGCCTTCCGCCTAAAATAAGAACGTAGGTTGATGTCATATCCTACTTTATTCAGTATATCGTGATCAGCCAATTAAGATCCTCGCTCGACGGTCACGTGAAACAATGCTAACGAATTAGTCACGTCCTCGGATAATAGGCTGCCTACACGGGGATATGTCATTGGTAGCAGTACACTGACAGCAATGCATCTTGGCCACCATGATGAAGCCAATTACCATTCTATACGACGGTGTAGAAAGTTATAAATTGCTCCATTTTTCATCCAGTTTATCACTTATGCACGTATCGGTCGACGTGAAAAAATAAGTGAAAATTTACCCTGCGTGTTGTAACGATGTCTGAGAGATATGGAGCCACGGTGGTGTAGTGGTTCGGGTCTCCGACTAGCCGTCAGAGGATCCCGGGTTCGAATACCAATGTGGCGTGAGACTTTGGCAAGTCTCTTTGCCTTACTCGCCACTCTCCACCAAGGTGTTTGTGTAAAGTATGATTTAACTTCAACATGGGCAGAGTGCCAGGCCTGTGCAACAGACACCACAAACTGAACACAGTGATTAAACCAGAGTATTTACCAGTTGACTGAGCACAACCTTGATTTGCTATAGGCTCATGGAAAGTAATCCAAGTTATCCTGACATATTAGGTAACTGCGACATGGATTATTTACCACTGAATTTACCACTGCACCTTTCAAGCTCGGCACTTTGCCCATGTTGAAGTTAGGGCGAATCATACTTCAAATGGGTACCGATCGGAAATGCTCGGATTGTACCTCCTCAAGTACTAGCGCTGAATGGGCAGCTCATCTGAGATTCTACTGGGTTTCAGGATAGACTGGGGTTAAAGTGTAAAGTCGGATGACACTTCTACCGTTGTTGATATCAGACTATGAATCCCAAACTTTAAACTTTGAATAAGGGGCAGAGGTTACAGTTGATCTTATAATAGCCTAAGCTCCAGCAATGGGACTGTCAGCTGGGTCACCAGCGGAATTCAGGAATTGTCCGCTGGGTCACCAGCTCAGCAGAATTCAGGAATTGTCGGCTGGGTCACACGCGGAATTCAGGAATTTTGGCAGCTGGGTCACCAGCGGAATTCAGTAATTGTCAGCTGGGTCACCAGCGGAATTCAGCAATTGTCAGCTGGGTCACTCACCAGCAGAATTCAGGAATCGTCAGCTGGGTCACCAGCGGAATTCAGAAATTGTCAGCTGGGTCACCAACGGAATTCAGGAATTGTCAGCTGGGTCACAGCAGAATTCAGGAATTGTCAGCTGGGTCACCAGCGGAATTCAGAAATTGTCAGCTGGATCACCAGCGGAATTCAGAAATTGTCAGCTGGGTCACTAGCGGAATTCAGGAATTATCAGCTGGGTTCCCAGCGGAATTCAGCAATTGTCAGCTGGGTCACCATTGGAATTCAGGAATCTGCATCGGCCATGGAAAAATTTATAAGGCAGATAATTTCGTTGCTGCATGTGAAAGCCACACGCGGTCACGTGGGAGAAGGTCTATTACAATATACCAATGAGCATTTTTTCTCACTTGATGCCATTTCCCGATCAAATCTACCCTCGGTAACTGAATTACGCCCCGAGGGAAGGCTAGGCGTCTGAAAAAGATATATTAAATTACACATCGACAGCGTGAGCTAATATAACATCCCTCAAAGCGAGAATAACGAGAGAGGGAAACGCCTTCCCAAATCAGTGGCGGATTAAATAGAACCATTTTTTTTGTACTCGATATGGTTCTGACCGCTATTGCTTAATAAAGAATAAGACGGGCTGTAATTTGGCACGATTGATCATGATTCGGCCAGGCCATGCCGATATATCATGCTGGAACGTGATGGTTTGGGGGCAGGGCTGCAGTATCAGTGAGATTTCGCAAATCTGACGAAATACGAAGTATGAAATACGAAAAACTTCATTTCAACTTCATTTCCCGGACCAATGTATTTCTAGAGATGGTTTGTACCACAAATGTCCCTGTTGCCAGTGCGTCTTTTAGCATATCATGTAAGACCGAGAGAGTTATGGAGCACCTTGAATTTTTAAATTTCCACTTCGTGGCGAAGAAGTGGAAACGAAAGATAAATTTCAAAGTTTAATATATCGGGTGGCCCAGAAAAATCGATAACACTTTTCATTTTAGGGTTATTCAAAAAGTATCAAAGCGACAATTCTTATACTTGGTAGCCGTATACCACAGATATTAAAGACCTTTCCTGAAAATATCAGCTTCAAACGTTGAAAGACACAGGAACAGCAGCACTTTTAGAATTAGTTGCCAAAAAATGCAGTGCCGAAAGCTACTTCTAATTCCGCTGACCTTTTTTAACTGAACAGATGGTCAGCGTGACCTCAATTTTCATCAGAAACGGCACACGACTGAAGTCCGTGGTCTACCACTTCCAGCCTTTCTTTCATTAGTCTCTGTTCGTTTTATCTGATTAATGAGTCGACGTACTGAGCCACTTTCCATCCCTTGCCAGGGAACTCCCTGACAATTTTCCTAGCTCCCCATCCTTTCTCAGTCCAACACGCCTGAATCACAGCTATATCTCCCTCACTAAAAAAACCATGGTGCCTTTCTTGAGAAAACATCTAGACTGAGCCAACAGAAGCCCAAGACGAAGGACTTTGGCATTTGATTCTGGTTGGCAGGTCATTTTAAGTCTAGACATGTCACCGCAGGCCAGGTGTCAGATGTGAAGTGACTGGCATTGCATTTTTTGACCAACAATTTTAAAAATGTTGCCATTTCAATGTCAATCAATCTTTGGAGCTGAAATTTTGAGGAAAGATGCATAATATATATGTGATTGTTGATGAAAAATATTACAATCATAGCTTTGATATTTTTTGAATAATCGTCAAATGAAAAGTGTTATCGTTTTTTCTGGGCCACCCGATACACCGTAACGGCATACGCTAAAAGACGCTCTTGCAGCAGGCGATATTTGTGGTACTAACCATCTCCTGAAATACACAAGATCATGGAAATGAAGTCCAATTTCGTATTTCGTACTTCGTGTTTCGTCAGATTTGCGAAACCTCACAATTGTTACTGAATTATTCCATCAAGACTAGCATACTAGTATAGTAGTATACTAGTGTAGTATATTGGCCCTGATAAGAATCAGAAGCCATCTCAAGCTACTCATGTTCCACACTTAGATTGGGTCGTTTACTTGCCCTTGCAAAGGAACTAACCGCGCCAGGTATCCTCCGACTCCACGTCCTACCACTTTACTGCAGGTGAAACCTGTGTTTTTTGACAGGAGGACAAACTTCACAATTTCGGTTCTGACAGGTACCACTGTTCCTAACAGATACCCTACCATCTCACATCCTTAATCCTGCCAGTAGCGTCCGGTATTTACAGAACAGAGCCGATGTCATCTCCGTCAAGTCGGAAACCAGCAGTCAGCATCTGTACAAACAGAAGCCCATTTCAATGGTTGATCGTGACAAGTACTACAATGTACACAAAGGTGAACAAGCCGTAACGCTTTTGATATGACAAACCCCAACGAAGTGACGCTCTTCTGAATGCATCACTTAAAGGGACTAGGAAAAATTTTTCAAGCTTCGGTTATTACAAAATGCTAGTCTTTCATGATAAATTCCCACCGTCAATTCACTTTTTCAAATAGGTGTTAATTACTGGCACCCAGACAAATCAGTCATCACCACACCATGGAGCATTCACCACGTCACTGGGAACCCTATCGCTGTATGTATTGTATGGAGCGAGCTTGTACTCGATTATGTTGATTAGGTTCCCAGTGACGTGGTGAATGCTCCATGGTGTGGTGATGACTGATTTGTCTGGGTGCCAGTAATTAACACCTATTTGAAAAAGTGAATTGACGGTGGGAATTTATCATGAAAGACTAGCATTTTGTAATAACCGAAGCTTGAAAAAGTTTTCCTGGTCCCTTTAATGGGAATTAGTCGCCATCAAAATGACATTGAGAATAATGAGGACCATAACACACTCCTTCAATAGGTGTCACTAGTGATTAAAACTACATTTGTATTGAAATGGAACTGACATCCCAGGTCCAGATCAATTTTGCACACAAAAAGCTTTGCACACAAAAGACGTCCATTTTATATGATCTGGTTACGATGTGTTGCCCTCTGTCCTAGTTATGATCCCCGAACCACAACACCACCGTGGCTCCAATTGTCTACGTTGTCGGCGAATGGACCCGATGTACTACATACATTTTGTAATGTTTTTTTTGTAGTTCGATTTGCTGCCGCTAGGTGGCTCCCTCTAAGTCGGCAGTCAAAATACCAATAAGAGATCGCACACCGTGCTTCTTTAAGTGAAATTCAGACAGAGTTATGTCAATTTCTATGAATGAAATGAATCATCTCGAGAAGGCCAGGATTGGCTTTCAATACTGGATTAAGTAGCATTATATTTGATCCGTATTTTCAAATTAAAGTAAAAGTAAGTACTTACAAATTATATTTGAAGTTGAGTGGATTACAATGGTCTTAATTTGAAATCCGACGATGCCGGGGAGATTTTAAAATGTTGTGACCTTGACTGACATTACTTTGGTCTCGATTAAGGTTGGTAATGCCTGTTTAAACTAGACTTGTTCCCGGTGCATTTGCTGGTGCTAGTCATTAGTTCAGGAGTTATTGCACTTTATGCTGTGTTTTGAGTTTTGGCCACCTGGTGGCCAAGCCAAGAATCGAATCGGACCGAAACTTGGTGTCATAGGTCACATGACCTAGGGGTTTGTTTGTACCAAGTTTCAGGTCAACAGTCCCAACGGTTACGAAATGTGCCACCAAAAGGCAAAATTCTGAACTTTGACCTCTGTGACCTTGAAAACTAGGTCAAATCAAAAACCCGTTATATATGTTATGTATCCTCATTGAGTACACCCATGACAAAAATTTGGAGACGATCCAGTCATTAGTTCAGGAGTTATTGCACTTTTTGTGTTTTTGGTTTTAGCCACCTGGTGGCCAAGCCAAGAATCGAATCGGACCGAAGCTTGGTGTCATAGGTCATATGACCTAGGGGTATATATGTACCAAGTTTCAGATCAATAGCCCCAGCGGTTACGAAACGTGCCCTGCTAAAGCCTAGGTCACAAATCCACCGGGCCCCGTACGATTTTCCCCACCCAGCGGCTTGCCGTGAATTTTAGAGACTGAATCACGGATCTAAAGGTGAATTGTGCCGAAATCGCCTCAATAGATAAGTGGAAATCAGACTGGATCAAGCTGGGCACCGTAGAAATTGGCCAAAATGTCTGTTTTTACTCGCCGTACGGGCCCCGGAGTGGATATGTGACTGAGGCTTAACGGACGACGACGCCGACGGACGCTGCACCATCGTAACAGCTCATCCCGGTGAGCTAAAAATGAAGTCACCACCTTTGCAACCAACTAGAGTAAGGACAGTGACTCGTCGACGTCGCATTCTCAGAGACTATCTTAACCGCCTTATTATTCATTTTGCGAGTTGAGCATTCGACACTCTCGTGTCTTCCTCAGGAATAATGAAAGCGTCCTTCCGCTACTACGATACCTCCGTCAATAAATTATCATCAGCATTAGAAATCAAGAAGTAAGGGAAGCTGCGATACGTATACCACTGGCCCGTGACTGGCGCCAAGAGACTGCCAAGGTTAATGACTGATACGCTTGGTGTGAGCAGATGGGCTGAGTACAGTTCATGTAAAGTATGATTCACCCTAACTTCAACATGGGCAAAGTGCCAGGCCTGTGCAACAGACACCACAAGTGAACACAATGGGTCATATGAATAAAGACAAGCAAATGCTTTTACTTCAGATTTGTACAGCATTGCCTAGAGCATTTGTACTGCGAAATTTAAGTAAAAGCATTTTTTACTAGTTTTTATTCATAAGACCAAAAACCAGAGTATTTACTAGTTGACTGAGCAAAACCTTGGATTTGCTGTGGGCTCATGGAAAGTAAACCAAGTTACCCTAACATCATTAAGTAACTGCGACATGGATTATTTACCACTGACTTGTAAACATTTTCAAGCTTGGCACTTTGCCCATGTTGAAGTTAGGGTGAATCATACTTTAATACGTTTCTTGCGTGTACATGTGAGATCGAAGTACCCCGCAATATCTATCCGAAGGAAATGATGAATCGTAATGAAATTTCACAGAGCTCTTGAAAGGGCACTAAACGTTTGTTCAAGAAGTTTGCAACAAATTCTGATGTTGTTGTCTCGAGAAATCGCACGAGATGTGAAAGACACGAAATGTTCCTAGACTAAGCGATTTTTTAAAAACCTGCGATTCTCTCTGGAGTGAAGAGCAACCCAAAGATCAAGAGAGCATCCAGTGATCCTATAAATAACTCGGACCGACCGACAGACAGACAGACAGACAGACAGATTCTTCAGACAGACAATAAGAGGTCGACATGGAAAGCTATCTCCAGGCATCGATTGTCTTCACGCTGGCGCTTACAATCTCTGCCACCAAACGCCGGATTACTTACTCTCCTTCCGCAGCAAGAAAAATAGTGCGTATGAAAATATCAACAACTACTATCTTATCATCGTTTATTTCACAGTAACATTATGTTTTTGTAATTGTTGCAACATTTAAGAGTATGAAAGGTATAATTAAATTTTGTAAGTTTGTGCCTGAATAAAAATGCCAAAAATCCTGGCAAACGGAAAGTTGGTGATGCGGCCATTTGGTGGCAATGGTATCACCAGCGCAGCGGAAGTTGATACCGATTGTGCGCAGTATGCATGGAAAGTGGTATTTGGTCTTCTTCTGTTCGAATATTCTATCTCACTTGAAAACCCAGACAAACATTCCGAAAATTGAAAAGACAGACTTCATCAGTGAGCAACGCTGTTAGTTAATCATTCGTCAACATTAGTCAGACGTCGGTCAACATGGATTTGAGACAAAGCTTTTTATATTGTTGTTCTACCTTATGATCGAGATTTTATGGTATATCCCCCGAGGCGGATGACTCGACAGAGAGAAAGGTTGCAGTGACATGGCTTTTATGCTGCGTGAAAGAAGATGTTTTAAGTTAAAAGCCTTTTTCCCCATCCGTCATTTGTACAATGCAGATAAGGCTTAGCTCAGTTCGTTGTTTTTAGTACAGAACGTCTTAATGTAGGCCTATGACCGAATTGTTCCAAACACTGGAGTGATTTTTTATCCATGCCACAATACCGTCAGTGGTAGAGAGTTTTATAACGCCTACGAACTCCAACGGAACAAGAGGCGAAGAAAGTTGGGATGACCTAGACCCAGATTGAGAATGCTGCCCAGAATAAGAGAAGATGGAGGATGACCTGGCCCAGATTGAGAATGCTGCCCAGAACAGGAGAAGGCGGAGAATGACCTGACCCCAGATTGAGAATGCTGCCCAGAACAGGAGAAGATAGAGGATGGCCTGACCTTAGACCGATCCTCATTATATCTACCTAGCAGAGGATTGTGGTAACTAATCTAGACAGCCAGCAAATTCGTTTTTCTGTGCATTTCTCCGGGAAGCATGAAACAGTAAACGGTTAAAGAGAACAGCACAACGAAGGGCCAGGCATTTGTTTTATAGGTATGAACATTGATGGTATCAGTTGTACATGAAACGGACGACGATCTGTCCCCATTCATTATTTTTTCCTGTCCATTTCCTGTGTCACCTTGAGCAGGTGTTTCTCATAAGTGCCGCTGTCAGCATCAGGCAAAGGCGAAAAGATTCGGAAAAAAGATTATTTCTGAGCAAATAAGGGAAATAGAAAGAGGTAATCTGGGCGAGAGGCAGCAAGGGAATCAAGTCAATAAGTGACACAATGGGCGTGGATTGTTTCTCGAAAAAAAAAGAGATAAACGGTAATGACTATATTGTACCGGGATCTTCTTTCCCATTATATGTTGAACCCTTTTTTTCTTTCCCTAGTCTCCGCCGTAACGTAGGCCACACAGCTTCGTTGGTGATTTTCTTGTCAAACGTCGCCAAGGAATATCAGGTGTCTTTGAAATAAGCCTCTAGGCTTCCTACATAGAAGTATACAATAGGGAGGTTTAGAAATCAACTGATAAACGTAAACGTTAACGACAACGTTACTTTTGTACCGAAAATGCAATATAAAATCTGGTTAATGTGTAGTATGAAAAATAACGTTGTCGTAAAGTTTACGTTTATCGTTTGATTTCTAAACCTCTGTAATACTGCGATCATACTGGTTGACAAAGGCTTGACAAAGGGTTTGCAACCGTGAAGCCAATAGGGAGGTTGAGATCAGCGACTTATCACAGATCCTTATACGTATACGGATCGAAATGTGCACAAAATTTGTTCTCGTTGTACAGAATTCTATCCGTATACGTATGTATAAGGATCCGTGATAAGTCTCTGATCTCAACCTCCTTATAATTGTTAACCGGCGTACCCGTATACCGTACACTTCTATGTACAGGAAGTCTTACAGAACAAAAAAAATTCACCTGGTAAAGTGGTTTATAAAATGCTTTTATTTTTGTACCCACAAGGTGAACTACACGACGTACAGTTACCCGTTCTGTCAGTACAGGGGGTGTATGGTAACCCCCCCCCCCCAACAATACATGGTTATTCATAAATAAGACGGTTCAACCTTCGACCGCCGCACTAAAACGGCGCTGTATGTTTCCACTACCGCCCCCTTAAAGGGACTATTTCCTGGGATTTTTACTGGGTGCGGTATTTCCATGGGGTACATTCGTTGGGTTTATCCTAGCCAACACTGAGGTTCTCTGGGTAAACCAATAGGCCGAAAAAGGGTTAACGCCTACCGGAACAGGATATGCTTCCTCCTTTGATCCCCAATCTCGGCTAAATCTACTCCCAAATGAGTCTTTGATGTCAAAACGAGAAAGACTCTTGGCCAATTAATGCCTAATGTTCTGTAGCATGCACGGCATAGAAATTATCACAATCTATAAAAAACGATTATGAGCTAATCTGACATTAGTCATGTTAGTTTTAGCTTTATTCCATTTGTTGCCGTAATTTAGCCTTATGCCCCCATCACACTGAGCTAGTTCTCAGTACGTTCTTGAAAATTTTGCCGAACGAGCTCAAACTGTGTGCGAAGGGAGTGGACGTAGTGGCAACTTTTTACAGTCTTTTTACGAACTTCATGGACGGGCTAGGACGGGAAGGGTGCTCCAGCACTTCGACACATTATTTGGCCAACATTACACGTTCTAGCCCTTTTTATAATTTTTTTAGGACGGGACTCGCGTTCGAACAAAAACACGAATCGACGGCTAGGGGGCAGCTCTCATGGACTCATAACTTTAAAGTCAGTAACGTGGCGTCACTAGGCAAAAAACGACAACAAAAATTGTATATCGAAGTGATTAAAGTTGACTGTGTCACCGTCAGAGATAATTGATGAGGTTCTGCATGGGTTGATACGCTGATTAAACCTTTTGATCGTTTGAGGAAAAGATTAATGACACCACTTATTGAGATGATAGGACAACGGGTCCATGACGCACAAGATAATTCATAAGATAATTCATAATTACATTTTTTTTGAAAATTGATACTTAAAAATGATTTTTGATTAAAAAATTCATTATTCGTTGTGTTGTCCTCAAGGCGTGTTGATGATGACATAATTAATTATATTCGCACCCAGACTAGATTCAACCGCCCACAATGGGATACTACTACCATTAGAGACCGACTGTTAGCAATTCTAGAACGTCAAACGTAAGCCATGGGCTGGTATTCATAAAAGTTAGCAAATGCTTTTACTTAAGATTTGCACAGTGAGGTCCAATGTAAATGTACTACAAAACTTGAAGGAAAAGCATTTGCTAGTTTTTATAAATACCAGCCATTGTCTCCACGTCATTATGGATGACGTCGTGGGCGCACTTCGTCTCTGTGACGTCAAATTCCGCGACGTCCTAGGACCGCTAACCACTGGTGGCCTCTAACGGCAGTAAAGTATCCCACTGAGCAAAAGGTGTAAATGTCGTCTAGTTCTATGAAACAGGGTACCCAGTATCTAGGGTAACGGCTGACTGTAAGGATCAGGGGTTAGGAGTAGGAGTGGAGTAGGCTTAGGTCCAGTACAGGGGTCAGGGGTGGGGTCAGATATCAATGGGTGTGGACAGGGGCCAGGGGTTAAGATTAGGAGTAGACGACATTCGCCCCTTCAGCCCAAATTGACAATTCTCACCCAAAACTAGGTCACAGATTTGTATTTGTGAGATCCCCCTCCCTAGAAAAAATTAGACAATCAATGCAAGTTGATCGCCGCGGCCGCAGCGGAATGTGTCAAGATTTAACGACAACAACGACATTTTAGTACCCCAAGAGGTGCCCATCCTGCGGGCGATTAAAGATGGTAATTAACGCTGATTAGC
>NMRB01001302.1:0-10900 GCA_002633025.1 Notospermus geniculatus
AATAAATATTAAATGTTAAGGGAATTCTCAGGACCGTAGATGACGAACAAACCGAGTACTGAGGACATACACGCAGCAGTGAAAGTGTTGTGGGACGTTCAACGGAGAGTGGACACACAAATGGCCGATCGGTAGATTTTTAACAGAACACAGCACGGTACTTAGTTCCAACACAGCATGAACTAGACAATCCAAAGTGTATCTACTCATTCAACGACAAAGAACATTCCGATATCAGATCATATACTCTTTTATCGTGTTCGATTACTAGCGCCGCGCTTCCCTGAGTAAGCGCCACAGCGTTCTTGTTAGTTCTGACTTCACAACTCGCGGTTATTCGAGCCTGGCCCAAGTGAGCTTCCCTCTGAGCCGGTTACTTCGGGAAAAGATGGCGGCGAAGCTGATTCAGCCAATGGAGAAAGAGGAAATGCATTGGCGCCATGAAACTTTACTCGAGCCAGGCGCGAGACCGTTCGTTTACTTGGCCTTTCATAGACGCCATGACACTTTACTCTGACCAGGCGCGACATCGTTCGTTTACTCCGCCTCTCTGCGCATGCTCCACAATGCACGATATACGAGGTTCCCCAAGCGCGGTGCAAGTAATCGAATACGCTATAGATCACATGCGCAAGAGTCCGTTGGCACAGCGCTACTCTCGAACATGTCGTTGGTCCCCAAAGTCTGTCTCGTTCTCGTGTTTCGCTAAGATTTCCTAAGTTAGTGCATGATACTTACAAAATATCGCATGTTTCAAACATGTTAAACGTATTCTCACGAACTTGTGCAGGCAACACTTAGTTTGTGTGGATTTTCAAATGGAAAAACATTATGACGAAGAGCAGTGTCTCAGTGGTCGGGGCCGCAGAAAACTATTTTGTTGTTTTATAGATCAAACACTCTTACATACACGTTGCTAGCGAACTAACAGGAAGGCGAGTCGTGGGTTCACCTATTATATATATTTCAACGGACCATAGAGGGAGAAGAGTTGAAAATGAGGATCGGGGTTATCCTGCTACCATGGTTATTTGTAACCTATCAACAAACGTTTAGTCTTTTGGCACCAATAGAGCCTTTACCTAACGTATCTGGTGAGTCTTTCTGATAGTAGTACAGTGTAGAATTTTTTTTTTCATGTTCAAGAATGGTTTACATTCTCTTTGGAGTAGTGTATTGTACGCGCCGGTCACCTCATCCACGCAGTGATCGCGCTCTCCTTTGCTTAACTTCTAGCGCCGAGGCCACCGTGCTAACCACTAGGCCATAAAGGAAATCCTCTATGGGCGGCGGGTGAAGCCGTGCCGTATAGTAGCTGCAAGCCCAAGTCACGATCACCATTGTTGCAAAAGGCCGGCATGAGTATTATGAGTGGAGACGGAAGGAATACTCAAAATTGTTAGTGAGAAAATTAAAAGCGTTGATGGCATGGGCCGATGCTGTGGAATCCTCGCTCAAACATGGTATTCTAAAAATCCATTGCAAGTTCCCGCGCCTGCCACAGGTCAAATTTCTCAGTCTTTTAACGACAGGTAAGTCGTTGGGACTTTAAATGAGACTTGACATGACCAACCGACACCAAGAACAAGCGTACAGACAGCTAGATCTGGCGGTTTAGCAAAGGCTATACATGTATTAGCTGATCCTACGCCATCTCTGCGACGTCACTATCTTGGAACCAGTCAGCAGAAATTATTGTACCTGATTGTACATGTATGTTAATGTTTAATTTTATCTTCAAGATGAAGGCGATGATCAGTCATTGAATTCAGAAAATCCGGCTATTTACAAACTCATACCATCCTTTTTAATGGACTCATTCAGCAAATTTGTTCCTTATGAGTTACAAAATCCAACTATTTACCAAAACCATAAAAATCTGTTTCCTTGTAAAATTTCCTATTCAGACTGTAAATTCAACGTAGCTGTGTTATGTGATACACTAAAGATTTTTGTCATCATGATTCTTTGCAATCAACCCTGCAGTTTTGTTGAGGGTGGATTTGAACGGGAAGGATTCAAATATCAGGTAGGAATATGAAAGAATAGAGATTGCATGACAGTGCATTTACTTCGGTAATAAAAACATGGACATGTAATCACTGTTCAATTCTTGGGGGGGGGGGNGTGGTTCCCAGAGCCCCCCTTGCTGGTAATGCCACCATGGTGGATTCTGAGCCTAGAAGTGTGACGGTTTTGAAACTCATCTTATTTTTTGGGCACATCTCTGTGAGTGAAGGGCAGCTGTGGTCCTTGTAGGTGCGCCTTGACAGATTTATAGGGCTTTAGCTGCTTCAACTCCATGATTACTGATCCATGGTAGTCGAGTCTGCCCAACTACAACAGGGACTACGGTTTCTCGGTAGCCGGGCGGTTTGGTGTGGCCACTGGATAGAGCCAGTGATATTTGCCACTTTTTCGTAAGCTCTCTGTACATTCACAAGCAATCTGTATCTGTTCCTCCACCACCCTCTTGTGCACCAAAGAACAGACACCAATCTGCAGTTGTTAGGGAAGAGAGGATTGACATTGCCGGCATCCAGTTTCTTCTGTTGGTGATGGTCAGCGTCGCGTGGATAGAGAACCAGTGAGTGAGTGTTTACAACTTGGAGGTCCAGGGGCCATATGCATAAAACTTCCTTAAGTTAAGTGTAAAACTTACCCTTAACGTGTAAGGATTTCACTTTACCAAGTGCCATACTTAAGGTGTATGCATAAAACAAACTAAGGGCATACTCAGCAAAGGGCAACCCTTAACTTAAGTATTTCCAGGAATTGTGGTGTCAGCCAATGAAAAGTTCAGTATTCAAGGGGTTTCCCAGATTTCTTGAGTGTTATACTTAAGAAAGGTTTCTCAGTGTAGGCTGCATCTATTTGAACATGACTGCAGGCGATGCTGTAATGCACTTTGTAGTATGTTAGGAACTGTGTAAAATGGCTGTTAACAGTGGAGAAGAAAAAACAGGAGGACAGAAAGAGGATACATGGTCTGTCAAATCAAAATCCTTGGTACAGTTCAATGTTGTCCTACCCTGGCCTAGCAGATAATTTCCCTGGCCTTTTTTGGCCAGTATGCATTAAAAACAGCATGGATAACAATATTCCAATGTGTGCCTGCCACAACGAGGCTGGAATGAGATTATTATAACTGCTGAAGGGATGAGCAATATCCACAACGTATCAGTTGTGTTCATTGTTAACAGGAAAAGATTAAAAAAATCCGTTGTTGAACGAATACTCACATCCTACCACCTCAGAAAATATCTATATTGGGGAGTTTTTGATTGGCCATTTCAGGACTATCAAGCTTCCGATTACCTTTACCGGTTATCTTGCCCGGTTGATGATATTTGACTCCATTCTTACCGACAAAGATATCACAAGAAAAAAGATGTGTAAGCATACGATAAGGGGTGAGAAATAGAGATGAAAGCTAAAGCCATTTTACATATACACAGCTTCAGGTGTGACAGGAACGATTGTCCCTAGGAAAAACTGTCCTGGAACAAAATATCCTATTGTTACATTCTAATCTCTGGCGATTGGTTTCTACAGTCATGCATCTCGTCATTGAACAATAGAAGACGACACTTTTTACAGTGGGACACTCTTTACTGTTACACCGGATTTAGTTGACAAATATATTGGTCGAATAATTCCGGCTGGATGGTGGGTAAACAGAAATCCCCTTATATATTTTTGGTTCTATTTATACAATGTTATAGGAAATAACTCGCCTTTCAGGTAATGGTTGTACTGTTTACCATTTATGGAGACATGAAGAGAGGACCTGGTATTTCATGAAGTTTGACGATGACTTATTTTATCGGAAACGATATAAGACCAAGGTTCGGTCCACGGTAGAGTGCCTCTGTACATTTTCATGTTCGTCAGTAATTAGCATCAACAGGAACACTGACGTCATGTTTGATATTCCGACAGGTACCTGCACATATTACATGTACAGGGTATCGTATGACAATGTTTGATTACAAGTTTTAACACAGAACCCAGAACCAGGATGCAAGATCCCTTCTTTAAAAAATTAACTTAAAAATTAAATCAGAGTTGTGTGACATATACATGTATATATGCATCTACAATCCATAAATTTGATCAATGATTAATGCTTTTTTATGACAAAAATGGTGATGACAAATTATCTTCTCTGTACTTGTCGCAAGATTTCCTGTAGTGCGGCTTCACAAAAAACACCGTCTCAAATGGTAGGACTTTATCAGATTAGGCCTACTTCCAAAAGGTTAAACACCTTGTTCAGTTGGTCCTTAGGAATGGATGGTTTCCAAGAGCTACTGGGTTTTCTTTTTATTACAACTCTCCCTTCCTCCCCACAGAAGAAACATGGATGCACCAATATGAGAGTTTGTATAGCCCGGACTACTACCCAGATACCGCCTTTTGGCCTCCCCCCCCCCCCTAACAGGATCATTTGCCTTCTTCATTGGAGAATTCTATCAGAGATATTCGCTCGCCTTACATCCGACCAAGCCCAATATCTATGTGACTTGTAATATGATGCTCGCATTATCTAATGTAGTCCTTTTAGGTCTGCTTTAGTGGTTTACCAACCCCAGAGTCCAAGTGGGTTCACTGTGGTAGAGATTGTAATATTGCATCTGAATAGTACCCAACTTATCTAGTGGGTGCTGCTGCTGCAACTCTGCTTTATTGCGAGTCGGCGGTTTTGTGACAATTAGTAAGCATCTCGGGATTGATAACCCAGCTTTTCTAGCGGGTGTTTTTGATGTGGTATGGTAGTAAGACATTACTGTCTCTTCTTCATATTATTGGTATGCGGTTCATTGGTATAAATCATCATGTCTTTCCGTTACTTGTGGGATTTATATCTCACTCAGTTCATGATTTCCAAGTTAAATAACCTACACTAGTTATAGTTCGTAATCTTCACACACTCCCGTTGATTGTTTTAACTAACCTATTTAATTTCAGCACCGGGCATGTGACGCTTGGCTTCCCTGTGGCCTGTCAGCTATTAAGATGGATCAGCTACTTTTCCACGTTATTACCTTAATCTCATCCGTCACCTATTTCCAGTTTGCTGCACCGCTTTGAGCCAGTATTCTAACTCCAGGAGCACTAACTAGAGGGTTCACAACCATTGGCGTGAACCAACCTTTTAGTTCCAAGGACCTGGTTTTTTACTTGTTATCAAAACCTAAGGATTGATAACATCCGGACAGAATACCAGGTACGTATTTCTGATAGGATCGCACTACAAAAAAAAAAAAATGTATATTCATTAGACGCATGCGCATAAATCCGAACGGTTTCATCAACACGCAAAGGTCCCTAGGGACCAGGACGCGATTCCTGATTGATTCAGTTCATCACTGAGTTCGTTCCATAGTCTGGCCGCCTGGACTGAGAAACCCCTGTCAGCGTGGGCCTTTAGATGGTACTTTCGGATCTCGGGCAGGTTTTTATCACGGGACCTCAGAGATCACCCGGGGACGTAGGACGGTTGGAACTCCCAGCAGATCGGCTCATTTCACTCTTCTTGTTGAACCGACTAGGCAGCTGTATCCGATTTCCGTCCTGAATGAACGAGTGAGAAGAGGCTTGAAAAGTGTAACACTAACCTCTTGGTGTAGGTAGTCAAACTCGTGGGGAGAAGGAAAATACATGCAGGATATTAGGAAAAGGAGCCGTTGTATATTTGTCCACTTCTTGATTCCCCATCCCAAATAAAAAATAAAAACAAAACTAACGAAATCTCTTCCTCTAAATATATGGAATGGACAAAGCAAACGTTTGATTTGATTAAGCTTGTGATCACTGTGGGATTAAAAATAGCGATTGTTACTAAGTTTGCTAAATCGATAGTGACCGATAGATTTCTTTGATGATAAACGCTGCAAGATTCTCTCCAAGACAAGAGCTAGATCTTTGCCTTTTCCCTGTTCAGTTACATGTAGGCCAGCAAGAAGATAAAAGCAAAAGTGTGTTGGCAAGGCCTACTAGTCACATAAACATTACACTTCGCTCTATGGAGAATGCTAAGGTAAGCATGGTAAGGATTGGACGGAATGGGCAGAATTGATATTACTCGGCATGATTGGATAGCGAGGTACCTGACGGGCGGATTTTCAAAACATTCTAAGCCTAGCAAGAGCCATTTATTTACCCCGACGATAGAACCAAAAGCAAGAGCTAATGAAGGTAATGAATTTAAAGAAACTTTGATGCTGCAATAGAACATGCGTATGTGTAACTATTGTATTCTTCCATGGGAGATTGATTTAAACCTAAATTTCTTTGTATTGTCTTCGGCAGTATAAAAATTCTGCGTATTCAATATTTAAAACATAGTGTGCCTGTCTTACTTTTGGTTAGTAGCTCCAAAAATCTGTAGGACGGGCTATTACAGGAAAAAAACATCATCTTCAATTAGTGGAAATGCGACGGTTCTTCATTTCATACCGAAATATCAGTTGGGAATAATCAATGTTTAGCAGGGCTTGTCTATAAACGCCGAAATGCTAAGGCATCGTAAATGTTATTCAGGACCGTATAGGACGAATTAATCATAGGACACTGTCTATAGGACATACACGCAGCAGTGAACGAGTTGTGGGACGTACCGGTACACAATCATGCGAACGGAGCCTCGACATACACATGGTTGGGCTGCAGAGTTTGCAGATCAGAAGACACACAGAGTTCCAACACAGCTCATGACCTAGACATGACCTAGACGATGGCTGATATTTATAAAAGCTAACAAATGCTTTTACATCAAGATTTGTAGTACATTTACATTGGACGTTGTTGTGAAAATCCTAAGTTAAAGCATTTGCTAACTTTTATGAATACCAGCCAATGCATAGTCATTGATAGTGTAACACCTGAATACGAACCTCTACTCCCTCGGCGCAACTATCATTCCGAAATCAGATCAGGCACTCGTTATCAAATTTAAAGTAGCCTACTGACTGAGGTCGCTTTTAGGCCCCCAACACCTGACGCGTTACTCATTTGCTAAACAAGGCCTTAGGGAATATGTTGCAGAAATACACCTTCCCCCATTGACTAACTTTACATAATCTTACATCACCTGGTTAATCTGAGCCACTGACCTAATTGCACCTTGCACCCCTCTGGTTATAAGGGAGTCATGCCAATCCACTATTACATGTAAGTAGGACAGATTAAGCAATCATATTGTGTAGCAATGCAAGGGGGAATGCATAATGGTTACTGCCCAAACAGGCTACAAATTCAGCATTGTAAAATCCTTAATTTTCATGGGATTTGAAAATTTAAAGCAGTTTTTTGATACATGTACAACAAAGAATTCTCTGTTCAACTGCATAACTTTGCGGCAAGGCAACAGCCTATTTTCCATTTTGTTATAAATCAGGCAGAGAAGGAAAACAATAGGATTACACATGATTACGCAAAGTCAACATCTCAGCTCTCCAAATCGGACCCCTCTGAAATGCGTTTCACAGGGGTCCGATGGGTCAGTGGAGCCTAAGGGATGTAAATGTAATGCTTGGCAAATGGTTGGTACAGCGCTACTCGCGAACATGTCATGGGTCGCCAAAGTTTGTCCAATTCCTGTGTGTTTCAAGTTTTCCTAACTGCATGATACGTTTCAAAACATCGAATGTTTCAAACATGTTAAACGTATTCTCCACAACGTGCAATTTGTACAAATAGCCCTTAATTACATGTAGTTTCTGTGGATTATCAAATGGAAAATGCCTTATGACGAGGAGCGTTTTGCCAAACATCGCCAGTGTTGCCGAATGGGTCAATGTCGTCCTGGGTATACCTTATGTTTACCCAGGATCATCCTGGGTAATCCTTTTCTTTACCCAGGACGGCCCTGGGTAAACATAAGGATCCTTAACTTTACCCAGATTGAAGTTCCCGAGGGTGTAGTGAGGTTGATATTCAGCGTAAATCATGAAATGAAGGGTGGCCTCGAACTAGGCCTATAGCTCCTAAGTACTTGAGAATTTACTATCGGTCCCTTTTGAAAAGTTGTAGGGATTGGTCTTTTCTCCCTATTCCACACCCCGGAGCTGGTATAGCGGTAATTTTCAGCCCTTTCGAGTTATGATCGTACTGCAAGTTCTGCAAAAAGTAAATTCATGAAAATGACGAAATGCACACAGATCATACAGGTTCTACATGGCCTATCGTTCCTAAGTCCTTGAGAATTTACTATCAGTCCCTTTTGAAAAGTTGTAGGGATTGGTCTTGTCTTCCTATTGCAAACCCCGGAGGAGGTATAGCGGTAATTTTCAGCCCTTTTTAGCAATGATCCTACTGCATGTTCTCTGCCGAAAGAGACGCACGTACAGCATTATTCGGCGGGAACTCCCAAGCTGGGTAAAGTTAAGGATCCTTATGTTTACCCAGGATGATCCTGGGTAAAGAAAATGATTACCCAGGATAATCCTGGGTAAACATAAGGTATACCCAGGACGACATTGACCCATTCAGCGCCAGTGTTGGTGGCTAGGAAAACGATCTTTTTGTTTTTATAGATCGAACACTACGTTGCAAGCGATGTAAATGCCTCCATACACTGCATGGCAACTGTCGAAATGAGTCAGAACAATAGTCCGTTCTAAAATACTACATGCGACAACATTCCACAACACGTCGAAGTTTTCTGGGGTAGCGAGCATAAAGAGGTCGTAACCCTACGTCAGGCCTAAACCAAGCGTAGTGCAAGGGCAACAACGAGCACTACGCCCGGCTTAGGCCTGACGTAGGGTTACGACCCCTTTATGCTCGCTACCCCTGGTGTTTTTCGAGAACGGTGCGACACTTTGCTAGATCACATATTGTCGAACGGACTATTTTAGTGACTCATTTCGGCATTTTTCATGCAGTGTATGGAGGCCTTTACAGAAGGCTGGTCGTGAGTCCTCCTATACATCCTTCGACGGACCAGAGAGGGGTATTAAGAAAATGAGGATCAGGATTATCCTGTTACCATGGTTATTTTTAACCAATCAACAAACGTTTAGTCTTTTGGCACCAATAGAGCCTTTACCGAACGTATCTGGTGAGTCTTTCGGATTAGTACAAAGTAGAAGTATAGTTTATTTTCATGTTCAAGAATGGTTTACATTCTCTTTGGAGTAGTAAGTTACATACGGCCGGTGTAACGTTTTTCAGTGAGGCCCATATGCCAGTGTGACATTACAATAGGCCTAGATTGCCGGAATAAGCCACGATTTGACAATGAGCGACACACATGGGCCGTCATGCACCAAACGAAGATTATCTTGAACTCAGGTTGAGCCACAACTTTTCAACGCAAGGGCCCAACGCGCCGCGTAGCGGTCAACAGCGAAGCTAGCCAAAGGTTGTCACGGGTCAGTCAATAGAATTGGACTCATAGGAAATATGCACCTAATGTTCAGATGGAATATACCGGACGGTTGGTCCACGTTTTCAGTGGCTGTGAACGTAGATGGATACATTATGTAGCGATATACCGACAGATTTGCTGGGGACTTGCTCTGTGGTTGTTGTGAAATGCGATTTTTGTAAGATTATTCTGATTTGTGACGTCATTTTCTATCATCATAAAAATATGTTGAGTAGCTGGGATATGTTTATAAACATTTATTCAGCGGCCACTATCATGACGTGGCCGGCTGGCGCATCGGTAGAGCGTCTGGCTATGAATCTGGGGCGCCGGGCTCGAGCCTTGCGATAGGTGTTTTTTTTCGCGTGTCTGTTTCTCTGTTTATTTTTTTTTGCTGAACACTTTTAGTCGCAGGACGAATATCTCCCCAGCCCTTCCCTTTCCCTACATATCTGCATTTGCTTATAAATACTTATAACCACAGATCCCTGTCAGCTGTCCTGCATTCAGAGAGACTTTTCACTAAAGTCTCTCTGAATGCAGGGGCAGCTGACGACCATCGACATTCCCCTCCCAGTCACCAAAAATATCAACACCCCGCCTAACGTTCAAGACTACTGGATTGTTCAGGTTTGGCAGGGCATGATGTGACAATGGAAAAGTTGTGGCTCAACCTGAGTTGAAGATAATCTTTGCTTGGTGCATACGGCCCACAGAGATAAACAGTGAGTCTGTTTCCCCAGTGTGTTGCGAACAATGGGAATTGCACAGAAAAACTGCCACACTGAAAAACGTTGGTAACACCGGCATGAGTATAATGAGTGCAGACGGAAGGAATACTCAAAATGAGAAAATTAAAAGCGTCGATGGCATGGGCCGATGCTGTGGAGTCTTCACTCAAACATGATATCTGAAGTATCCATTGCAAGTTCCCACGACTGTCACCCGTCAGTCTTTTAACGACATACAGTGGCAAGTCGATGGGACCTGACATGACCAAGAGATACCAATAACCAGCGTACGAATATTAGCAAAAGCTGGCGACATACAAACCAGTAAATTAGCGGATCCCCCGCCATGTCTTCAACAACAGTATATAGGACGAGTCAGCAGAAATCATTGTAGGCTACCTTTGTACCTGATTGTAGGGGCCTATGTTTCAATGTTTACTTTTTTCTAAGAAGAAGACTGTGCTCAGTCAATGAATTTGTTTGTTATGTTTTCGTAAATTCAACTATCCGTATTTACTAACCCTTAGCGATCATTTCCCCAGTAAAATTCCGTACCGGTATCTTTGCTAAATTCAACCTTGCTTTGTCATTTATTAACCAAAGGTACGTATGTCATTATGCTTTTGTAATATTCCATGTAATACTCGGCAGTTACGTTGAGGGTGGATTTGAACGGGAAGGATTCTCATATAAGGTAGGAATGAAGAACGACAAAAACATAGTGTAGTTGAATGTGAATATACCGTAGAGTCGGTTCTATAACATCAACATGCACTATATGCCGAAGTGCCGC